>CM065690.1:8451201-8461201 GCA_017654935.2 Phymorhynchus buccinoides
AGCGCAGCACCAGTTTGTGTTTTTGTTTTTTTCTCTCTTTCACACACGCACAGACAGACCGCACGGATGCACACGCCCACAACAAGAGAAAGACGAACAGAAATAAGAGAAGAAGTGAGAATGGAGGTGTATACCGTAACGCTCAACTAAACACAAAAGTATGTGATCGTTTTTATAATTTTATTCAACTACTATTAAGAACCAAGCAACGTCTGAACTATTACAAGTAGATCACGCAGAATTTGAGTATACAACAACCCATGCATCACTCACACACACACAACACCACACCACACAACCTTTGTGAGTACCAAAACATTAAACCAAGTTTAAATGAAAAATGTACATCTGAAAAATTGGTGACTTTTATTATTATCACAACGCCAACTCTGTTCAAAAGTAATTTTAACTTTGTACAAAAGTAGCAAAACAATTTGTGTTGGTGTTTACAAGGGTTGTAGTATTTTTTAAAGTTCTTTTAAAAATTGCATCTGAACATAAAATTACTTTTTTATTAGCACACCAACTTGTTTTCGAGTAATTGGTCTGCTATTACATAGTTATGCGCCATGACAAAGCGTCTTGCATAAAAATCACCCGTTTAAAATTCCCCCATAATCGCGTAGAGAGAGATGCGTGCTGGGTGGTGTGGCCCTGCCGTACATGGCGGTAAACACTTACGTAATGTTTTTCTTCCTAGCGGGATGCACTCCTGTTAGATCTTGCCTGAGTCCATGGTACACAAACAAACAACACAACAATGCCTTACATAATCAGCAAGGCATGCACAACGAAATCATTGACTCATAAATGAAAGGGCTTACGCCAAAACAGAAAAAATTCCAACACCATCGAATAGTAGTGAATCCTTGTCACAAAATTAGTACTAACCAGGCACGCAAGCAATTAAAATGCGTAGTTTTGCCATTGTTTCACCACAACGCATAGACTTGTACTAATGAAAGGTTTACCATCTAACAATGTGAACAATCTAGCAGAAGCATGCAACGTTTTGTTTCTTTTCTTTTATCATTCATCCAGCATCTATGTACAATACTCGAACAAGAGCAATTGGCAGGTTCGTAGAATAACTGGCAGGGTTATATTCAAACACAAGTTTATTTCCTTCGCCTCGGTTGCAAAAAAAGTAGAAAGCTTGTTTTTTACTGGTTTGAAATGGAAAGTTATAATCCGGGCTTCCTGTCCACAGTTTTTTGTGAAGCAATTCTTCATACGTTTTGATGATGTGACGATGATGACGACACGCTAACGTAGTGAGAATAGAAATCTCGCGCCAATTCAAAGGTATCCTTCTTCTCGGCATTCGATCTTAAGTTGAAATAGGTTGTCAATCTCTCCAGGATCTGTCGTGATAATCGTGGGTTTCCAAAGCGCATAGATTCTCCGTACCATGTTTTTCGTAGACAAGTAACCGAATAAGTTCTTTTACACATCTCTCCGTTGTCGTTACATCCTCCAGTGACTGATAAAGAGGGGACAATCAGCAGTAGCAGTAGTTACTTTGTCGCGCAACAGTACCTGCCGAAGTCCATACTGCTGTGATCAACGTGAAGTGTATTGCCGCAGTAAACATAACCCCCCCCCCCTTTTTTATAACCGCCTTCCCTCCCTCCTCTCAGTGAAATACAATTACAAACGATACGACTGTCATTTATTGGGTTTAAAGATTTTTATTAAGATGTAAGTTATTAACCGTTCTATATTTGTTTCGTTTCCGGCCGCTTTAAAATAACAATCCCGCCATTTCTTGTGTAAGTTTCTTTTTACTCGTCATAAACTTAATTTACGAAAATTATTGTATCTTAAAATGGCCTAAACCGTTTTAGGCTGATGAGAAACGCAAAAATGATAATATCCTACTAAGCGGTAATATTCTCCATACGGACTAACATATATTATCCGATAAAGTCTCAGCAACATATTGTTTTGTCATTACTCAGAAGTTTCTCGTGCAAACTGCTACAAAACTAACTCGAACACACCCCGCAAAAACACGAAAATTGGCATCCGTTATTTGCGTTTATCAAAAGCAGATTACTGTGCTCAAGCAAAACAATACACATTGCATGTCAGACATGTCATGGTGATCCATTTCATTCATCTGACAAATCAGTGAGTAAGTCCATGCTGCCTTACTGGGCTTATGTTCACCATATGCGTAAATAAGCCAAATACAAATATTGTGTCGCCATCTTGGCCGCCATTTGAATTACATATTTTGATCTTAACCCACGTCATAAACCTGTTAAAATACCCTAAGGATTTCTTGACCAAATAAAAACCTTTTGGACAATACAATCCTAGTGCAGTCATGCCTTGCATTCCATTCTAAATACAAACCACACAGCTTTTTTGTGATTTTAGATCTTGTTAAAGAGTTTCTTTTTATCACAAAGACGACTGTTTTTGATCCAGAACCCTACCTTAGACCCCAAAGATTCCCTCATTTACGCGAAGTAACTATCATCCAATTCAAAGCTATTACCAGAACCGAAGGCAACCATCTGACCACCATTCTTGACATATTGATCCCAGAAACCCTACCTTAGACACAAAATTCCTCATGTTTACGCGAACAGTACTTCTCTAAATTCAGCTATTACCATACAACTGCAACCACTTGACCGCCATCTTGAAATATGTGATCCCAAAACCCTACCTTAGACACACAAATCTCCTCATTTACGCGAGGTACTTCCAGATTCCATCCTATTAGCAGACCAGGTCAACCAATCTTCACCGCCATCTTGAAATATTGAGCTGAGAGCTTGCCTCTTTTTAAAATTTTAATCTGCACATATCAACGTGTAACTTCTGCAATAGGGTCTGCTCTGAACCACAATTGCATTCTCACCTTTTTTTTCTAACCCTAGGTGTGTCAGTTGGCCCTCTGCACTAAAAGGCCCCTGCCTTTATAATGAGAAGGGTTTAAACATTGTGTGTGCCGGATTTTCAGCAGCAGCATAATTAAACCTCTTTTATGCAAACACGAGTCGTCACAATGATTGTGCTAACTGATGGTTTTAATGATATACACACTTTTAGCAACAAGGCGTATATATGACCTACCATCTTTTGGCGTCTAATTCAACAAAGACACAGTTTGGACTGCTATGATCTGTATTAATGCATGCTTCAAAGCACATACCGAAGCACAAAAATATATTATGTAGGTAAAATGGACGGAAAGTAGGTGCACTTAGGTGCCAACTTAAAACGACAAAAAAACAAAACTACAAACACTGCTACCATTACACAGCAGTATCTTATCTTGAGGACACAAGCGGTTTTATACATGAAAACTCCACTTGCATCAGCCAATCAACATAGGGAGACAGATCGTGGAGGCATCGAAAAAAAGGTGGCCATTTTTGTGTTTCGTATACGGCTCGGCGGGAGCCAGTGCAGCTTCCCTCAAGAGAGGCTTTGCATGGTCGAATTTGCGTTGTTCTGAGACTATGCGTGCAGCATGATCTGAGCTCTCTGCGTTTGTCGAGAAGCCGTGTTGGAGACCAAAACCTAAGATTGCCTATAGTCCATCTGGCAAAGAATGCTGACATGAGCTTTTGGCCGCATCGATGTAAGAAAAGGACGGATGACCGATTCTGCGGAGCTCAAGTTAGATGGTCCTGCACAGTAGCTTTATATGGTCCTCCATTGAGAGTATATGATCCAGATGTACCCCAAGATTCCTAACGGACTCTGCAAAACAGATCTCTTCACCAGACAAAACAAGAGAAATACTGTTCGAGACTGCTTTGAGCTGCCTGGAAGTTCCAACTGGGATGACCGAGGTCTTCCCATCATTCATGTTCAGCTTGTTCACAGTCATCCATTTTTTGACAGATTCTATTGTCTGCTGAAAAATGACAACAAGCTGGGGAAACTGATAGAGTTGTGCTGACTGATGCAGCTGTGCATCTTCAGCGAACAATGTGATGCATAACATCAAACTGCCTGATCCACTGACTGAGAGGTTTGGTGATAACAGGTATTAACTCATAAAGACACTGATACATGAGATCTGCTGGGATGGGGTCAAGGCTGCAGGATCTTTTGGGTGTATTAACAATAATAACCCTAACCTGCTCTTCTGTCAAGCATTGGTTTTCCAGTAAAGACAGAAAAATATGGGCTTCCACCTGCTTTGTCAAGTTCTGACCTGAGCTGTACAATTTTATCAGTGAAAAAGTCACAGAACGCATCAGGTAACTGATCAGCTGGTATGTTGTTTGGTAGACTATTGTCTTTACCCTTCCCCGTAAGATGACCCACCAAACTGAACAAGGCCTTGCTAGTTGTGCATTCTTCTACCCTAGCGCTAGTGTGAACTGTCCTGACTTCACTGATCAAGTCCTTAGTGTCCTCTCTGCGTTGCTGAAACATATGTCGATGAACCACCAGGTGTGTCTTCCTCCACTGACGCTCTGCCTGTCGACGTTGTTGCTTGGACTGCTTCACTTCCAACGTGAACCAAGGTGCAGAAGGCCGGTCTGTTACACAGCGAGTCGTAAGGGGAACGTGTCTGTCGAGTGCTACTTTCAGACCCTGGTTGTAATCAGTAACAGGGTCCTCCTCGCTAAACTGGAGTGCTGCCACATCATTTCTGAAGGTTGTCATGTTGACTGCGCGCAGGTTTCTTGACGTAACAGTACCTTTTTTGGGTCCAGGATTTTTTATGTTCAGGGAAACAGAAATGGGGAAATGATCAGACACTAGGTGGTCTGTCACAGACAGGTCAAGGATTGTGTCAGAGTTCTCTTCCTCAACAATCAACCAGTCAATAATGAGGTGTGATTTGTGAGTGGGCTTGTCAATCAACTGACACATAATGTGAGTAGTAAGCAAGTTCTTTAACATCTTTATATAACAATCATGTTACCTATAATTATGATCTATGTTATCTATATGAACTAGAGTCTGCCTTTGGGTGCAAAAGCATGTTATCTATGCGAACTAGATCTCCGTCTCAAGCTCCGTGTCGGTGTGACAAGCGTACCCTAGCATGAGCCTGATCATCTGCCGGGTGATGAAGTCAGGGGGGTGGTGATAACAGGTATTAACTCATAAAGACACTGATACATGAGATCTGCTGGGATGGGGTCAAGGCTGCAGGATCTTTTGGGTGTATTAACAATAATAACCCTAACCTGCTCTTCTGTCAAGCATTGGTTTTCCAGTAAAGACAGCAAAAATATGGGCTTCCACCTGCTTTGTCAAGTTCTGACCTGAGCTGTACAATTTTATCAGTGAAAAAGTCACAGAACGCATCAGGTAACTGATCAGCTGGTATGTTGTTTGGTAGACTATTGTCTTTACCCTTCCCCGTAAGATGACCCACCAAACTGAACAAGGCCTTGCTAGTTGTGCATTCTTCTACCCTAGCGCTAGTGTGAACTGTCTTGACTTCACTGATCAAGTCCTTAGTGTCCTCTCTGCGTTGCTGAAACATATGTCGATGAACCACCAGGTGTGTCTTCCTCCACTGACGCTCTGCCTGTCGACGTTGTTGCTTGGACTGCTTCACTTCCAACGTGAACCAAGGTGCAGAAGGCCGGTCTGTTACACAGCGAGTCGTAAGGGGAACGTGTCTGTCGAGTGCTACTTTCAGACCCTGGTTGTAATCAGTAACAGGGTCCTCCTCGCTAAACTGGAGTGCTGCCACATCATTTCTGAAGGTTGTCATGTTGACTGCGCGCAGGTTTCTTGACGTAACAGTACCTTTTTTGGGTCCAGGATTTTTTATGTTCAGGGAAACAGAAATGGGGAAATGATCAGACACTAGGTGGTCTGTCACAGACAGGTCAAGGATTGTGTCAGAGTTCTCTTCCTCAACAATCAACCAGTCAATAATGAGGTTTGACTTGTGAGTGGGCTTGTCAATCAACTGACACATAATGTGAGTAGTAAGCAAGTTCTTTAACATCTTTATATAACAATCATGTTACCTATAATTATGATCTATGTTATCTATATGAACTAGAGTCTGCCTTTGGGTGCAAAAGCATGTTATCTATGCGAACTAGATCTCCGTCTCAAGCTCCGTGTCGGTGTGACAAGCGTACCCTAGCATGAGCCTGATCATCTGCCGGGTGATGAAGTCAGGGGGGTGGTAGGGCATGTTGCTGCTGGCCAGGGTCAGGGGCCAGAAGTCTAGGAACCACACCCGATCCTGCAACCTGTGGAACTCTTCCCGGGCGATGCGCCTGACCCAGGGCCCCAGGTAGTCCCCGCGCTGGGCCCTGTGACCCTTGTTGTCGTAGTACAGGTGGGGCCCGCGCAGGAACACCTTGGCCGTGGGATGCTTCTCCAGGAGCTCCTCGATGGACTTCACCGCTTAACGGAACCTTTCCCTGCGCACCACAAACAAAAAAGAAAGAAAGATATTAACTGAATGACCTTCTCCGAAGTCGGAGTGTGGCTGCTCATGTGGCGGGGTAATCAAAAACGGTCACACGCGTAATGTTGTCATCCCTAGCTGGCGCATTTGTGCCTTAGTGTTCAAGTGCTTCGGCTGTACCCTGGAGTCTTTAAGCCAGGGTACGACATTAACAACGAATCTGACAACCCAAAACAACCCCAAACTGACACAGACTTGCAACGCAAAACAGCACACAAACCACTACACAACACTTTGTGTATTTATTATTTTTGGTTATCGGACATTGTATTCGATTGGTGAATTGGGGGTCTACATGAGTACAGTGAACGGAAACAGCAGAGTTATCTTTTAGACGGAAGCATTTCACGTCAATCATGGACTCACACACATCGTCACAATCGTACGGTATTGGGGTCAATTCGTATGCAGTGTGGCTGGGCCTTTATATCCTTCCACTCAATGGCCTGCTACACTGCATACGATTCGCTGTCAATGCGATGCGATTGGGACGATGCGAGTCATGATTCGCGTGAAATACTTCCGTCTAATAATAATTGTACTACTTTCGCTCTATATACTCAAGTACTCAAGTACACCCAATACACGAATTTCACGCGAATCGTGAATCGCATCGCATTGATAGCGAACCGTACGTAGGCCTAGTGTAGCAGACCCATCACTGACCGGAAAGTGTCCAGCGGGAAAGAGACAAAGTGCATCCAGTAGTGCAGCACGATGAGGTAGGAGCGGTCAGCGGGCAGCACGGAGAACAGCTGACCAGCGGACAGCGTGTCCAGAATCAGCGTGTGACCAGGGCTCAAGGGTCGAGCGTGGGGCAGCATGAGAACGCTGCTGTTGAGCCAGTCCATCTGTGGACAGAGAGAGTGAGAGAGAGAGAGGGCGGGAGAGGGAGAGAAAGAGAGAGAGGGGAGAGAGACAGAGGGTGAGAGAGAGAGAAAGAGAGAACGAACAAACGAATGTTTTTTTTAATTGAGGGAAAGCGGAATAAGCACAATAACCGGCTTTTTCATCGGGCCCTCCGAACAAAAGAACAGAAATTAAAAAAATCTAAATAGAAATAAGGGCATCGCAAAATACAAGAAAAAACAACATCCTTAAGTTTTTGTAAGAAACACGTCCAGATCACCAGGAAAACCCTTTACAGAGATTGCAACACTCACTTTGCTCTGGTTTCCTAGAAATCAAACCGTCAAATCGGCGATTCCTTCTTGGCGGAGGTGCTGGAAGTCAAATTATTTTACCTAAAGAGAAGGCCTGTGCCGTCACTTTTCTAATGGCCTCCTGCGTTTATACCAAATCGTTTGCACAAAATGTTCGCAATACAAGCCTTTGCTTTTTCTTTTCTTTTTAATACAGATTATCTAAAGGAGTTTCGCTCACAACAAAGGAAACAGATCCAATATTATCATTTACTCTAAAAAAGAAAACGCTTCAAGCACAATTAGTGACCTTCACCCACCCCATCCAAAATGGCTACTCTCTCCGGCATCTCCGCCAAGGAGGAATCGCCGTTTTGACGGTTTAATTTATAGGACACCAGAGCAAAGTGAGTTTCCGATCCTTGCAAAGGCTGTCTTTCTGGTGATCTCGACGTGTCTCTTGCAGAAACTCATCTATCAGGGTCCATCTTTAAATCAAGGTCGCAAGGCATATAAATAAGATAAATTATATCAATTAAAGAGAGAGACTGAGACAAGGACAGGCAGACAGACAGACACACAGACAGACAGAGACCGACAGAGAGAGGGAAGTCAAAATAAAACAAAAGATGGAAGAAATGAAGTAATAGTGCATGCAGGAAAAATAATGCATAGTAAATACAAAGTACATATAAGAAGACTTAACACATAAGCATGCATTATGCAAATGAGAGATTTGGAAAAGGATACAAAGTAGACATTCTTGGATATTATGAGCTAGAGTATTCGTATTTGATTATATCTTTTTTTGAATGTGCATGTTTAGACAAAGTGGAACGTTAATTTGGGAAGATATGCCGTTCCAGAGGAGACCCCCTGCATATTGTAAGCTAGATTTGAATACATCTAGTTTGGGAAGAGGTAAGACATCGCAAAATACAAGACAAAATTCAACCTCCAATCAAGGTCGTAAACAGACTCACCGTGCAAATAAGATAAATTACATCATTTAACGAGACTGAGACAAGGACAGACAGACAGACAGAGAGAGAGAGAGAGAGAGAGAGAGAGAAGAGAGAGAGAGAGAGAGAGAGAGAGAGAGAGAGAGAGAGAGAGAGAGACAGACAGAGAGAGAGAGAGAGAGAGAGAGAGAGAGAGAGAGGAGAGAGAGAGAGAGAGAGAGAGAGAGAGAGACAGACAGACAGAGAGAGAGAGAGAGAGACAGAGAGAGAGAGAGAGAGAGAGAGAGAGAGAGAGAGAGAGAGAGAGAGAGAGAGAGAGAGAGAGAGAGAGAGAGAACTCGAACTCGAACTCGAAATTTTTAATGAGGATAAACTGAGTAAGCAGAAATAGCTTATTTTCATCAGGTCCTCTAAAATAATGACATATGAAGTGAATAAATAAATAAATTACAAAACAAACTCAAATGGTTCAAAAGTAAACAATGTAACAATCAAATGTAACAAATCCAAAGAACAAGGACAACATGACATATAAATCAACATTCTCACAAGTCCTTTCACACACATAAATCATAGTTAGACAAGTAATCAATTGACAATTTTACAATATCAGGTAGTAGGAGCATAGCTACAGACATGCGCATTTACTAAAATTATAACATGCACAATAGATAAGTTTAGAAAAGGGGAATGAACTGTTATAACCTTTCGAATAAATATTTATTAAAGCATCTTTTAAATGACAGCAATGTGCTTTTAGTTTTTATGCACTCGGGGATTTCATTCCACAACCTTCCACCTGAGTATGTTAACGATGACATAAATAAGTCTGTTCTAGGTCGGGGGAGGAGTATGGTTTCTTTATTCCGCACCTGAGTTACAGGAAACCTTTTACATAAATAAGGAGGTGCGAGTCCATTTAAGATTTTATACATAAATACACCCTTATTAAATTGGCATTTGGAGTGGAAGGGAAGTATGTTAACAATTTTATAATCAGAAATTTGTAGTGTTGATGATTTAAGAAGAATTAATTTAATTGCACGTTTATAAATACTTTCTAAATGTCTTAGACAGTTTTTGCTTGCTTGATCCCAAGAAGTTGAAACATAATCAATGTCTGGCTGAATATATGCATGAAAGAAGAGTTTTCTGGTGTGAATATCAAGAAAGTGCTTGATTCTGTTTAGTTGAAATATTTTTTTGGGATAACTTACGAGTGAGAATAGAGGCATGGTACGACCAAGAAAGATTGTTGTCAACCCCCAGACCAAGTATAGTATGCGAGTCCACTTCTTCTATAAACTTGTCATGTACTTTAATTTTTGGTAAATCAGACTTTATGTTCTGTCGCTTTTGTCTTGTGGTAATTAGCATAAGCTTTGATTTTTTAGGATGAAGGGCCATGTGGTTATATTCAGTCCATGTCACTAAGTTGTTCACGTTATTTTGTAAGTTGGTAAGTACTAAGTCAG
>CM065690.1:8466201-8469424 GCA_017654935.2 Phymorhynchus buccinoides
GGGGGGGGGGGGGGGGGGGGGGGGGGTACGGATAGGTTAGGATCAGCTCGGATTATTTTTCATTAAACTGAAAGAAAGCAAACACTTTTGAGATTGAGGGTCGTAAACACGAGGCGGGTGACTTAAGCACAAGATTGCCGAGGTGTGGCCATGCTGTCCAGGGAGCCCCAACCTGTTTGGGCGGTTGCGGATAGGTTAGGATCAGCCTCGGATTATTTTTCATAAAACTGAAAGCCCAGGGTTTTGAGATGAGGGAGGTGAACCAGCGACGCGGCGTTGACTTAAGCCCCAGCAGGCCCAGGTGTGGCCATTCTGTCCAGGGAGCCCGGACCAGCAGCTCTTCGGTTGTGCGACAGTTCTTTTTCAGGTGGGGGTAGATCAGGGTACCAGTGGTGGTGGGACAGTGAACCTGGGCGTACCAAAGGACCAGATGAGGAGGATGAGGATAGGCAGGACCATGATGGTCACGTTCCTCAGGCAGCGGACCAGCAGCTCTCGGTTGTAGACCCGGGGAGGATGGGGATGGGATGACGATGATTGGTGATAGTGATGATGGTGGGACAGCAACCTGGGGTACCAAAGGACAGATGAGGAGGGGATGAGGATAGGCACATGACGATGATGAGTGATAGTGATGATGGTGTGGACAACACAACTGGGGGGTACCAAAGACCAGATGAGGAGGATGGGGATGATGATGATGCTTGATAGTGATGATGGATGGACAGCAACCTGGGGGTTACCAAACAGGACCAGTGAGGAGGATGAGGATGGGATGACGCATGATGGTGACATTGATGATGTGGGACAGCCACCAATGGGGGGTACCAAAGGACCAGATGAGGAGGATGAGGATGGGGATGACGATGATGTGATAGTGATGAGGTGGGACAGCCAACCTGTGGGTACCAAAGGACCAGAGAGAGGATGAGGAGGGGATGACGATGATGGTGACAGTGATGATGGGTGGCAGCCAACCTGGGGGGTACCAAAGGCCAGATTGAGGAGGATGGGGTGATGATGATGGTGATAGTGATGATGGTGGGACAGCCACCCTGGGGGTACCAAAGGACCAGATTGGGAGGATGAGGAGGGGATGACGAGATGGTGATAGTGATGATGGCTGGGACCAGCCACCCTGGGGTGTACAAAGAACAGATGAGGAGGATGAGGATGGGGATGACGATGATGGTGACAGTGAGATGGTGGGGACAGTCACCCTGGTGGTTACCAAAGGACCAGATGAGGAGGATGAGGATGGGATGACGATGATGGTGATAGTGATGATGGTGGGACAGCCACCTGGGGGGGGGGGTACCAAAGGACCAGAGGATGAGGATGAGGATGGGGATGACGAGGCTGGTGGACAGTGATGATGGTGGCGACAGCCACCCTGGGGGGGGTACCAAAGGACAGTTGAGGAGGATGGGGAGACGAAGATGGTGACAGTTGATGATGCGTGGGACAGCCACCCTGGGGGGGTACCAAAGGACCAGATGAGGAGGATGGGGATGACGATGATGGTGATAGTGCGATAGTGATGATGGTGGGACAGCCACCATGGCGGGTACAAGGACCAGATGAGGAGGCATGAGGATGGGGATGACGATGATGGTGACAGTGTGATGATGGTGGGACAACCACCCTGAGGGTACAAAGGCACCAGAGAGGAGGATGGGGATGGGGATGACGATGATTGGTGACAGTGATGATTGTGGAACAGCCACCCTGGAGCGGTAACAACGGACCAGATGAGGAGGATGAGGATGGGCGATGACGATGAGTGATAGTACATGATGGGGGGACAGCCACCCCTGGGGGTACCAAAGGGACCAGATGAGGAGGATGAGGCGACGTGATGATGATAGTGATGATGGTGATCTTGATGATGGTGATGGTTATGATGATAAATGTGGATGAGGAGAATGAGACGTCGCTGGGGAGGAGGGAGGACGAGGAGAAATAATAGTAAATAATAAACTATTACAATTGTGATACTAACGATGATGATGATGATTACGGTATTGAATGATGAGGATGATGATGATGATGATGATGATGATGATGATGATGATGATGATGATGATGATAATAATTACTGATGATGACATGATGATGATGATGGTGATGACGTTTCTGATGATGACGACGACGAGATGATAATAACGAGGATGAGGGGAGAAAGCGGAAGAAGGAGGAAAAGGAAGAGAAGGAAGAGGAAGATAAGAAAATGATAAAGATGATGATGATGACGACGACGACCGAGACGATGATAGATTATGTTGATGATGATTGAATGCTAGCGCTGATTGGTAAAATGAAACCAGAATGCTTTGCCCGGGGAACAAGCCGCCCGCAGTCTTTCTGTCCAGCGGATTGAAGGACGGTGACGTTTGCGGGGTGGTTCTCAAAGGTTCCACTAAATCTACAAGGCTGCAAGCACGCATTATCAGAAGTCAGGCCACACGTCTCCGCATTGGAGCTTCTTAATCGGGAGTGGGTGGAATGCCTCGTCCTCCATTCGGGGAGATGGACGAACCCGCACTCACCAGTCTCTCCTCGCGGGGATACTGGGGGTTGAGTTGGGTGTCTTTTGTACAAACAGTTCAACCACCTTATGGAAGTTCTGTGCGGAACTTCGTCTAATAGCTTCTCTCTTTGACTCGGCCTTGTTACTTTGCTTGCTGCCATCTACTGTTCCTGAATTATTGGCCCATTCTCCTGCCTTTTAACGTAGAGGCCTACGTATGTGTCAAGTTTTCACAGGTCTCCCCGCTGCATTCAGCCGAACATATTCCAGTTTGGAGGAGCTCAAAGGGAAATAAATGGAAAATTTGTTTGTTTTAGCTCCTCCAAAATCGGACTGTTTCGGCTGAATGCAGCGGGGAGCCCAGTTCGGAAACTGAAAAAAACCGGACACATTACGTAGACCCTGCCTTACCCATTGGCCGGAATGCAAAAGAATAAGATGGAGGGTCACAATGAAGCACCGAAGCTCAGCCGTAATGTGAATGTCCATCACTGTCGCCAAATTGAGGATGATACAAGGAGTATCTCTTCATTATAGTATGGCTTCGGCGTCAAACTTACTACTCAAACAAAGTATGGAGCACAATACAACAGCAACATCAATGAATAGGACCATGCAATGTCTCTGTCGGCTCTGGTCTGTCTATCTGCCTCTGTCTCTGTATGTGTCTCTCTCGTGTCTCTGTGTCTTAAA
>CM065690.1:8469924-8511852 GCA_017654935.2 Phymorhynchus buccinoides
CAGTTGCATACTAGTAATATCCTTACTAGTATAGTGCTGTATTGCCATGGGGAAAGAGTGAAAATAGCGTGTATTTTAAAAATCGAAATACACGCTAATATTTTTCACTTTTCCCCCATGACAGTTCAGTTGCATACTAGTAATATCCTTACTAGTATAGTGCCGTATTGCCATGGGGAAAGAGTGAAAATAGCGTGTATTTTAAAAATCGAAATACACGCTAATATTTTTCACTTTTCCCCCATGACAGTTCAGTTGCATACTAGTAATATCCTTACTAGTATAGTGCCGTATTGCCATGGGGAAAGAGTGAAAATAGCGTGTATTTTAAAAATCGAAATACACGCTAATATTTTTCACTTTTCCCCCATGACAGTTCAGTTGCATACTAGTAATATCCTTACTAGTATAGTGCCGTATTGCCATGGGGAAAGAGTGAAAATAGCGTGTATTTTAAAATCGAAATACACGCTAATATTTTTCACTTTCCCCCCATGACAGTTCAGTTGCATACTAGTAATATCCTTACTAGTATAGTGCCGTATTGCCATGGGGAAAGAGTGAAAATAGCGTGTATTTTAAAAATCGAAATACACGCTAATATTTTTCACTTTCCCCCCATGACAGTTCAGTTGCATACTAGTAATATCCTTACTAGTATAGTGCCGTATTGCCATGGGGAAAGAGTGAAAATAGCGTGTATTTTAAAAATCGAAATACACGCTAATATTTTTCACTTTTCCCCCATGACAGTTCAGTTGCATACTAGTAATATCCTTACTAGTATAGTGCCGTATTGCCATGGGGAAAGAGTGAAAATAGCGTGTATTTTAAAAATCGAAATACACGCTAATATTTTTCACTTTCTCCCCATGACAGTTCAGTTGCATACTAGTAATATCCTTACTAGTATAGTGCTGTATTGCCATGGGGAAAGAGTGAAAATAGCGTGTATTTTAAAAATCGAAATACACGCTAATATTTTTCACTTTTTCCCCATGACAGTTCAGTTGCATACTAGTAATATCCTTACTAGTATAGTGCCGTATTGCCATGGGGAAAGAGTGAAAATAGCGTGTATTTTAAAAATCGAAATACACGCTAATATTTTTCACTTTTCCCCCATGACAGTTCAGTTGCATACTAGTAATATCCTTACTAGTATAGTGCCGTATTGCCATGGGGAAAGAGTGAAAATAGCGTGTATTTTAAAAATCGAAATACACGCTAATATTTTTCACTTTCCCCCCATGACAGTTCAGTTGCATACTAGTAATATCCTTACTAGTTACTATTAATATCCTTACTGGTGAAAATAGCGTGTATTTTATCGAAATACACGCTAATATTTTTCACTTTTCCCCCATGACAGTTCAGTTGCATACTAGTAGTATAGTGCCGTATTGCCATGGGGAAAGAGTGAAAATAGCGTGTATTTTAAAAATCGAAATACACGCTAATATTTTTCACTTTCCCCCATGACAGTTCAGTTGCATACTAGTAATATCCTTACTAGTATAGTGCCGTATTGCCATGGGGAAAGAGTGAAAATAGCGTGTATTTTAAAAATCGAAATACACGCTAATATATTTTCCCCATGACACAGAAATTGCATACTTTTCCCATGACAGTTCAGTTGCATACTAGTAATATCCTTACTAGTCATACTAGTAATATCCTTATAGTATGCTGTATTGCCATGGGGAAAGAGTGAAAATAGCGTGTATTTTAAAAATCGAAATACACGCTAATATTTTTCACTTTTTCCCCCCATGACAGTTCAGTTGCATACTAGTAATATCCTTACTAGTATAGTGCTGTATTGCCATGGGGAAAGAGTGAAAATAGCGTGTATTTTAAAAATCGAAATACACGCTAATATTTTTCACTTTTCCCCCATGACAGTTCAGTTGCATACTAGTAATATCCTTACTAGTATAGTGCCGTATTGCCATGGGGAAAGAGTGAAAATAGCGTGTATTTTAAAAATCGAAATACACGCTAATATTTTTCACTTTTTCCCCATGACAGTTCAGTTGCATACTAGTAATATCCTTACTAGTATAGTGCCGTATTGCCATGGGGAAAGAGTGAAAATAGCGTGTATTTTAAAAATCGAAATACACGCTAATATTTTTCACTTTTCCCCCATGACAGTTCAGTTGCATACTAGTAATATCCTTACTAGTATAGTGCCGTATTGCCATGGGGAAAGAGTGAAAATAGCGTGTATTTTAAAAATCGAAATACACGCTAATATTTTTCACTTTCCCCCCATGACAGTTCAGTTGCATACTAGTAATATCCTTACTAGTATAGTACCGTATTGCCATGGGGAAAGAGTGAAAATAGCGTGTATTTTAAAAATCGAAATACACGCTAATATTTTTCACTTTTTCCCCATGACAGTTCAGTTGCATACTAGTAATATCCTTACTAGTATAGTGCCGTATTGCCATGGGGAAAGAGTGAAAATAGCGTGTATTTTAAAAATCGAAATACACGCTAATATTTTTCACTTTCCCCCCATGACAGTTCAGTTGCATACTAGTAATATCCTTACTAGTATAGTACTGTATTGCCATTGTGAAAATAGCGTGTATTTAAAAATCGAAATACACGCTAATATTTTTCACTTTCCCCCCATGACAGTTCAGTTGCATACTAGTAATATCCTTACTAGTATAGTGCCGTATTGCCATGGGGAAAGAGTGAAAATAGCGTGTATTTTAAAAATCGAAATACACGCTAATATTTTTCACTTTCCCCCATGACAGTTCAGTTGCATACTAGTAATATCCTTACTAGTATAGTGCCGTATTGCCATGGGGAAAGAGTGAAAATAGCGTGTATTTTAAAAATCGAAATACACGCTAATATTTTTCACTTTCCCTTAAATAGTCCCCCATGACAGTTCAGTTGCATACTAGTAATATCCTTACTAGTATAGTGCCGTATTGCCATGGGGAAAGAGTGAAAATAGCGTGTATTTTAAAAATCGAAATACACGCTAATATTTTTCACTTTTCCCCCATGACAGTTCAGTTGCATACTAGTAATATCCTTACTAGTATAGTGCTGTATTGCCATGGGGAAAGAGTGAAAATAGCGTGTATTTTAAAAATCGAAATACACGCTAATATTTTTCACTTTCCCCCATGACAGTTCAGTTGCATACTAGTAATATCCTTACTAGTATAGTGCCGTATTGCCATGGGGAAAGAGTGAAAATAGCGTGTATTTTAAAAATCGAAATACACGCTAATATTTTTCACTTTTCCCCCATGACAGTTCAGTTTGCATACTAGTAATATCCTTACTAGTATAGTGCCGTATTGCCATGGGGAAAGAGTGAAAATAGCGTGTATTTTAAAAATCGAAATACACGCTAATATTTTTCACTTTTCCCCCATGACAGTTCAGTTGCATACTAGTAATATCCTTACTAGTATAGTGCCGTATTGCCATGGGGAAAGAGTGAAAATAGCGTGTATTTTAAAAATCGAAATACACGCTAATATTTTTCACTTTTCCCCCATGACAGTTCAGTTGCATACTAGTAATATCCTTACTAGTATAGTGCCGTATTGCCATGGGGAAAGAGTGAAAATAGCGTGTATTTTAAAAATCGAAATACACGCTAATATTTTTCACTTTCCCCCCATGACAGTTCAGTTGCATACTAGTAATATCCTTACTAGTATAGTGCCGTATTGCCATGGGGAAAGAGTGAAAATAGCGTGTATTTTAAAAATCGAAATACACGCTAATATTTTTCACTTTTCCCCCATGACAGTTCAGTTGCATACTAGTAATATCCTTACTAGTATAGTGCCGTATTGCCATGGGGAAAGAGTGAAAATAGCGTGTATTTTAAAAATCGAAATACACGCTAATATTTTTCACTTTCCCCCATGACAGTTCAGTTGCATACTAGTAATATCCTTACTAGTATAGTGCCGTATTGCCATGGGGAAAGAGTGAAAATAGCGTGTATTTTAAAAATCGAAATACACGCTAATATTTTTCACTTTTCCCCCATGACAGTTCAGTTGCATACTAGTAATATCCTTACTAGTATAGTGCTGTATTGCCATGGGGAAAGAGTGAAAATAGCGTGTATTTTAAAAATCGAAATACACGCTAATATTTTTCACTTTCCCCCCAGCAGTGTATTTTAAAAATAGCGTGTATTTTAAAAAAATACACGCTAATATTTTTCACTTTTCCCCCATGACAGTTCAGTTGCATACTAGTAATATCCTTACTAGTATAGTGCCGTATTGCCATGGGGAAAGAGTGAAAATAGCGTGTATTTTAAAAATCGAAATACACGCTAATATTTTTCACTTTTCCCCCATGACAGTTCAGTTGCATACTAGTAATATCCTTACTAGTATAGTGCCGTATTGCCATGGGGAAAGAGTGAAAATAGCGTGTATTTTAAAAATCGAAATACACGCTAATATTTTTCACTTTCCCCCCATGACAGTTCAGTTGCATACTAGTAATATCCTTACTAGTATAGTGCCGTATTGCCATGGGGAAAGAGTGAAAATAGCGTGTATTTTAAAAATCGAAATACACGCTAATATTTTTCACTTTCCCCCCATGACAGTTCAGTTGCATACTAGTAATATCCTTACTAGTATAGTGCTGTATTGCCATGGGGAAAGAGTGAAAATAGCGTGTATTTTAAAAATCGAAATACACGCTAATATTTTTCACTTTTCCCCCATGACAGTTCAGTTGCATACTAGTAATATCCTTACTAGTATAGTGCTGTATTGCCATGGGGAAAGAGTGAAAATAGCGTGTATTTTAAAAATCGAAATACACGCTAATATTTTTCACTTTCCCCCCATGACAGTTCAGTTGCATACTAGTAATATCCTTACTAGTATAGTGCTGTATTGCCATGGGGAAAGAGTGAAAATAGCGTGTATTTTAAAAATCGAAATACACGCTAATATTTTTCACTTTTCCCCCATGACAGTTCAGTTGCATACTAGTAATATCCTTACTAGTATAGTACTGTATTGCCATGGGGAAAGAGTGAAAATAGCGTGTATTTTAAAAATCGAAATACACGCTAATATTTTTCACTTTCCCCCCATGACAGTTCAGTTGCATACTAGTAATATCCTTACTAGTATAGTGCCGTATTGCCATGGGGAAAGAGTGAAAATAGCGTGTATTTTAAAAATCGAAATACACGCTAATATTTTTCACTTTTCCCCCATGACAGTTCAGTTGCATACTAGTAATATCCTTACTAGTATAGTGCCGTATTGCCATGGGGAAAGAGTGAAAATAGCGTGTATTTTAAAAATCGAAATACACGCTAATATTTTTCACTTTCCCCCCATGACAGTTCAGTTGCATACTAGTAATATCCTTACTAGTATAGTGCCGTATTGCCATGGGGAAAGAGTGAAAATAGCGTGTATTTTAAAAATCGAAATACACGCTAATATTTTTCACTTTCCCCCCATGACAGTTCAGTTGCATACTAGTAATATCCTTACTAGTATAGTGCTGTATTGCCATGGGGAAAGAGTGAAAATAGCGTGTATTTTAAAAATCGAAATACACGCTAATATTTTTCACTTTTCCCCCATGACAGTTCAGTTGCATACTAGTAATATCCTTACTAGTATAGTGCCGTATTGCCATGGGGAAAGAGTGAAAATAGCGTGTATTTTAAAAATCGAAATACACGCTAATATTTTTTACTTTTCCTCCCCATGACAGTTCAGTTGCATACTAGTAATATCCTTACTAGTATAGTGCTGTATTGCCATGGGGAAAGAGTGAAAATAGCGTGTATTTTAAAAATCGAAATACACGCTAATATTTTTCACTTTTCCCCCATGACAGTTCAGTTGCATACTAGTAATATCCTTACTAGTATAGTGCTGTATTGCCATGGGGAAAGAGTGAAAATAGCGTGTATTTTAAAAATCGAAATACACGCTAATATTTTTCACTTTTCCCCCCATGACAGTTCAGTTCAGTTGCATACTAGTAATATCCTTACTAGTATAGTGCCGTATTGCCATGGGGAAAGAGTGAAAATAGCGTGTATTTTAAAAATCGAAATACACGCTAATATTTTTCACTTTCCCCCCATGACAGTTCAGTTGCATACTAGTAATATCCTTACTAGTATAGTGCCGTATTGCCATGGGGAAAGAGTGAAAATAGCGTGTATTTTAAAAATCGAAATACACGCTAATATTTTTCACTTTCCCCCCATGACAGTTCAGTTGCATACTAGTAATATCCTTACTAGTATAGTGCCGTATTGCCATGGGGAAAGAGTGAAAATAGCGTGTATTTTAAAAATCGAAATACACGCTAATATTTTTCACTTTTCCCCCATGACAGTTCAGTTGCATACTAGTAATATCCTTACTAGTATAGTGCTGTATTGCCATGGGGAAAGAGTGAAAATAGCGTGTATTTTAAAAATCGAAATACACGCTAATATTTTTCACTTTCCCCCCATGACAGTTCAGTTGCATACTAGTAATATCCTTACTAGTATAGTGCCGTATTGCCATGGGGAAAGAGTGAAAATAGCGTGTATTTTAAAAATCGAAATACACGCTAATATTTTTCACTTTTCCCCCATGACAGTTCAGTTGCATACTAGTAATATCCTTACTAGTATAGTGCCGTATTGCCATGGGGAAAGAGTGAAAATAGCGTGTATTTTAAAAATCGAAATACACGCTAATATTTTTCACTTTCCCCCCATGACAGTTCAGTTGCATACTAGTAATATCCTTACTAGTATAGTGCCGTATTGCCATGGGGAAAGAGTGAAAATAGCGTGTATTTTAAAAATCGAAATACACGCTAATATTTTTCACTTTTCCCCCATGACAGTTCAGTTGCATACTAGTAATATCCTTACTAGTATAGTGCCGTATTGCCATGGGGAAAGAGTGAAAATAGCGTGTATTTTAAAAATCGAAATACACGCTAATATTTTTCACTTTCCCCCCATGACAGTTCAGTTGCATACTAGTAATATCCTTACTAGTATAGTGCTGTATTGCCATGGGGAAAGAGTGAAAATAGCGTGTATTTTAAAAATCGAAATACACGCTAATATTTTTCACTTTTCCCCCATGACAGTTCAGTTGCATACTAGTAATATCCTTACTAGTATAGTACTGTATTGCCATGGGGAAAGAGTGAAAATAGCGTGTCTTTTATAAATCGAAATACACGCTAATATTTTTCACTTTTCCCCCATGACAGTTCAGTTGCATACTAGTAATATCCTTACTAGTATAGTGCCGTATTGCCATGGGGAAAGAGTGAAAATAGCGTGTATTTTAAAACTCGAAATACACGCTAATATTTTTCACTTTCCCCCCATGACAGTTCAGTTGCATACTAGTAATATCCTTACTAGTATATTACTAGTAATATCCTTACTGGTGAAAATAGCGTGTATTTTAAAAATCGAAATACACGCTAATATTTTTTTTTTTTTTTTTCCCCCATGACAGTTCAGTTGCATACTAGTAATATCCTTACTAGTATAGTGCTGTATTGCCATGGGGAAAGAGTGAAAATAGCGTGTATTTTAAAAATCGAAATACACGCTAATATTTTTCACTTTTCCCCCATGACAGTTCAGTTGCATACTAGTAATATCCTTACTAGTATAGTGCCGTATTGCCATGGGGAAAGAGTGAAAATAGCGTGTATTTTAAAAATCGAAATACACGCTAATATTTTTCACTTTTCCCCCATGACAGTTCAGTTGCATACTAGTAATATCCTTACTAGTATAGTGCTGTATTGCCATGGGGAAAGAGTGAAAATAGCGTGTATTTTAAAAATCGAAATACACGCTAATATTTTTCACTTTTCCCCCATGACAGTTCAGTTGCATACTAGTAATATCCTTACTAGTATAGTGCTGTATTGCCATGGGGAAAGAGTGAAAATAGCGTGTATTTTAAAAATCGAAATACACGCTAATATTTTTCACTTTTCCCCCATGACAGTTCAGTTGCATACTAGTAATATCCTTACTAGTATAGTGCTGTATTGCCATGGGGAAAGAGTGAAAATAGCGTGTATTTTAAAAATCGAAATACACGCTAATATTTTTCACTTTCCCCCCATGACAGTTCAGTTGCATACTAGTAATATCCTTACTAGTATAGTGCCGTATTGCCATGGGGAAAGAGTGAAAATAGCGTGTATTTTAAAAATCGAAATACACGCTAATATTTTTCACTTTTCCCCCATGACAGTTCAGTTGCATACTAGTAATATCCTTACTAGTATAGTGCTGTATTGCCATATTGCCATGGGGAAAGAGTGAAAATAGCGTGTATTTTAAAAATCGAAATACACGCTAATATTTTTCACTTTTCCCCCATGACAGTTCAGTTGCATACTAGTAATATCCTTACTAGTATAGTGCCGTATTGCCATGGGGAAAGAGTGAAAATAGCGTGTATTTTAAAAATCGAAATACACGCTAATATTTTTCACTTTTTCCCCCATGACAGTTCAGTTGCATACTAGTAATATCCTTACTAGTATAGTGCCGTATTGCCATGGGGAAAGAGTGAAAATAGCGTGTATTTTAAAAATCGAAATACACGCTAATATTTTTCACTTTCCCCCCATGACAGTTCAGTTGCATACTAGTAATATCCTTACTAGTATAGTGCTGTATTGCCATGGGGAAAGAGTGAAAATAGCGTGTATTTTAAAAATCGAAATACACGCTAATATTTTTCACTTTCCCCCCATGACAGTTCAGTTGCATACTAGTAATATCCTTACTAGTATAGTTACTAGTAATGCCATGGGGAAAGAGTGAAAATAGCGTGTATTTTAAAAATCGAAATACACGCTAATATTTTTCACTTTTCCCCCATGACAGTTCAGTTGCATACTAGTAATATCCTTACTAGTATAGTGCTGTATTGCCATGGGGAAAGAGTGAAAATAGCGTGTATTTTAAAAATCGAAATACACGCTAATATTTTTCACTTTCCCCCCATGACAGTTCAGTTGCATACTAGTAATATCCTTACTAGTATAGTGCCGTATTGCCATGGGGAAAGAGTGAAAATAGCGTGTATTTAAAAATCGAAATACACGCTAATATTTTTCACTTTTCCCCCATGACAGTTCAGTTGCATACTAGTAATATCCTTACTAGTATAGTGCTGTATTGCCATGGGGAAAGAGTGAAAATAGCGTGTATTTTAAAAATCGAAATACACGCTAATATTTTTCACTTTTTCCCCCATGACAGTTCAGTTGCATACTAGTAATATCCTTACTAGTATAGTGCTGTATTGCCATGGGGAAAGAGTGAAAATAGCGTGTATTTTAAAAATCGAAATACACGCTAATATTTTTCACTTTCCCCCCATGACAGTTCAGTTGCATACTAGTAATATCCTTACTAGTATAGTGCTGTATTGCCATGGGGAAAGAGTGAAAATAGCGTGTATTTTAAAAATCGAAATACACGCTAATATTTTTCACTTTTCCCCCATGACAGTTCAGTTGCATACTAGTAATATCCTTACTAGTATAGTGCTGTATTGCCATGGGGAAAGAGTGAAAATAGCGTGTATTTTAAAAATCGAAATACACGCTAATATTTTTCACTTTTCCCCCATGACAGTTCAGTTGCATACTAGTAATATCCTTACTAGTATAGTGCCGTATTGCCATGGGGAAAGAGTGAAAATAGCGTGTATTTTAAAAATCGAAATACACGCTAATATTTTTCACTTTTCCCCCATGACAGTTCAGTTGCATACTAGTAATATCCTTACTAGTATAGTGCCGTATTGCCATGGGGAAAGAGTGAAAATAGCGTGTATTTTAAAAATCGAAATACACGCTAATATTTTTCACTTTTCCCCCATGACAGTTCAGTTGCATACTAGTAATATCCTTACTAGTATAGTGCCGTATTGCCATGGGGAAAGAGTGAAAATAGCGTGTATTTTAAAAATCGAAATACACGCTAATATTTTTCACTTTTTCCCCCCATGACAGTTCAGTTGCATACTAGTAATATCCTTACTAGTATAGTGCTGTATTGCCATGGGGAAAGAGTGAAAATAGCGTGTATTTTAAAAATCGAAATACACGCTAATATTTTTCACTTTCCCCCCATGACAGTTCAGTTGCATACTAGTAATATCCTTACTAGTATAGTGCCGTATTGCCATGGGGAAAGAGTGAAAATAGCGTGTATTTTAAAAATCGAAATACACGCTAATATTTTTCACTTTCCCCCCATGACAGTTCAGTTGCATACTAGTAATATCCTTACTAGTATAGTGCCGTATTGCCATGGGGAAAGAGTGAAAATAGCGTGTATTTTAAAAA
Organism: Phymorhynchus buccinoides; assembly: GCA_017654935.2. Lineage (NCBI taxonomy): Eukaryota > Metazoa > Mollusca > Gastropoda > Neogastropoda > Raphitomidae > Phymorhynchus > Phymorhynchus buccinoides. The sequence continues at coordinate 8,480,320 of CM065690.1, forward strand.
TCGAAATACACGCTAATATTTTTCACTTTTCCCCCATGACAGTTCAGTTGCATACTAGTAATATCCTTACTAGTATAGTGCCGTATTGCCATGGGGAAAGAGTGAAAATAGCGTGTATTTTAAAAATCGAAATACACGCTAATATTTTTCACTTTCCCCCCATGACAGTTCAGTTGCATACTAGTAATATCCTTACTAGTATAGTGCCGTATTGCCATGGGGAAAGAGTGAAAATAGCGTGTATTTTAAAAATCGAAATACACGCTAATATTTTTCACTTTTCCCCCATGACAGTTCAGTTGCATACTAGTAATATCCTTACTAGTATAGTGCCGTATTGCCATGGGGAAAGAGTGAAAATAGCGTGTATTTTAAAAATCGAAATACACGCTAATATTTTTCACTTTCCCCCCATGACAGTTCAGTTGCATACTAGTAATATCCCACTAGTATAGTGCAGTATTGCCATGGGGAAAGAGTGAAAATAGCGTGTATTTTAAAAATCGAAATACACGCTAATATTTTTCACTTTCCCCCCATGACAGTTCAGTTGCATACTAGTAATATCCTTACTAGTATAGTGCCTGTATTGCCATGGGGAAAGAGTGAAAATAGCGTGTATTTTAAAAATCGAAATACACGCTAATATTTTTTCACTTTTCCCCCCATGACAGTTCAGTTGCATACTAGTAATATCCTTACTAGTATAGTGCCGTATTGCCATGGGGAAAGAGTGAAAATAGCGTGTATTTTAAAAATCGAAATACACGCTAATATTTTTCACTTTCCCCCCATGACAGTTCAGTTGCATACTAGTAATATCCTTACTAGTATAGTGCTGTATTGCCATGGGGAAAGAGTGAAAATAGCGTGTATTTTAAAAATCGAAATACACGCTAATATTTTTCACTTTTCCCCCATGACAGTTCAGTTGCATACTAGTAATATCCTTACTAGTATAGTGCTGTATTGCCATGGGGAAAGAGTGAAAATAGCGTGTATTTTAAAAATCGAAATACACGCTAATATTTTTCACTTTTTCCCCCATGACAGTTCAGTTGCATACTAGTAATATCCTTACTAGTATAGTGCCGTATTGCCATGGGGAAAGAGTGAAAATAGCGTGTATTTTAAAAATCGAAATACACGCTAATATTTTTCACTTTCCCCCCATGACAGTTCAGTTGCATACTAGTAATATCCTTACTAGTATAGTGCCGTATTGCCATGGGGAAAGAGTGAAAATAGCGTGTATTTTAAAAATCGAAATACACGCTAATATTTTTCACTTTCCCCCCATGACAGTTCAGTTGCATACTAGTAATATCCTTACTAGTATAGTGCCGTATTGCCATGGGGAAAGAGTGAAAATAGCGTGTATTTTAAAAATCGAAATACACGCTAATATTTTTCACTTCCCCCCCCCATGACAGTTCAGTTGCATACTAGTAATATCCTTACTAGTATAGTGCTGTATTGCCATGGGGAAAGAGTGAAAATAGCGTGTATTTTAAAAATCGAAATACACGCTAATATTTTTCACTTTTTCCCCCATGACAGTTCAGTTGCATACTAGTAATATCCTTACTAGTATAGTGCTGTATTGCCATGGGGAAAGAGTGAAAATAGCGTGTATTTTAAAAATCGAAATACACGCTAATATTTTTCACTTTTCCCCCATGACAGTTCAGTTGCATACTAGTAATATCCTTACTAGTATAGTGCCGTATTGCCATGGGGAAAGAGTGAAAATAGCGTGTATTTTAAAAATCGAAATACACGCTAATATTTTTCACTTTTCCCCCATGACAGTTCAGTTGCATACTAGTAATATCCTTACTAGTATAGTGCCGTATTGCCATGGGGAAAGAGTGAAAATAGCGTGTATTTTAAAAATCGAAATACACGCTAATATTTTTCACTTTCCCCCCATGACAGTTCAGTTGCATACTAGTAATATCCTTACTAGTATAGTGCCGTATTGCCATGGGGAAAGAGTGAAAATAGCGTGTATTTTAAAAATCGAAATACACGCTAATATTTTTCACTTTTCCCCCATGACAGTTCAGTTGCATACTAGTAATATCCTTACTAGTATAGTTACTGTATTGCCATGGGGAAAGAGTGAAAATAGCGTGTATTTTAAAAAATCGAAATACACGCTAATATTTTTCACTTTCCCCCCATGACAGTTCAGTTGCATACTAGTAATATCCTTACTTATAGTGCCGTATTGCCATGGGGAAAGAGTGAAAATAGCGTGTATTTTAAAAATCGAAATACACGCTAATATTTTTCACTTTCCCCCCATGACAGTTCAGTTGCATACTAGTAATATCCTTACTAGTATAGTGCCGTATTGCCATGGGGAAAGAGTGAAAATAGCGTGTATTTTAAAAATCGAAATACACGCTAATATTTTTCACTTTTCCCCCATGACAGTTCAGTTGCATACTAGTAATATCCTTACTAGTATAGTGCCGTATTGCCATGGGGAAAGAGTGAAAATAGCGTGTATTTTAAAAATCGAAATACACGCTAATATTTTTCACTTTCCCCCCATGACAGTTCAGTTGCATACTAGTAATATCCTTACTAGTATAGTGCCGTATTGCCATGGGGAAAGAGTGAAAATAGCGTGTATTTTAAAAATCGAAATACACGCTAATATTTTTCACTTTCCCCCCATGACAGTTCAGTTGCATACTAGTAATATCCTTACTAGTATAGTGCCGTATTGCCATGGGGAAAGAGTGAAAATAGCGTGTATTTTAAAAATCGAAATACACGCTAATATTTTTCACTTTTCCCCCATGACAGTTCAGTTGCATACTAGTAATATCCTTACTAGTATAGTGCTAGTATTGCCATGGGGAAAGAGTGAAAATAGCGTGTATTTTAAAAATCGAAATACACGCTAATATTTTTCACTTTCCCCCCATGACAGTTCAGTTGCATACTAGTAATATCCTTACTAGTATAGTGCCGTATTGCCATGGGGAAAGAGTGAAAATAGCGTGTATTTTAAAAATCGAAATACACGCTAATATTTTTCACTTTCCCCCCATGACAGTTCAGTTGCATACTAGTAATATCCTTACTAGTATAGTACCGTATTAATATGGGGAAAGAGTGAAAATAGCGTGTATTTTAAAAATCGAAATACACGCTAATATTTTTCACTTTTCCCCCCATGACAGTTCAGTTGCATACTAGTAATATCCTTACTAGTATAGTGCTGTATTGCCATGGGGAAAGAGTGAAAATAGCGTGTATTTTAAAAATCGAAATACACGCTAATATTTTTCACTTTCCCCCCATGACAGTTCAGTTGCATACTAGTAATATCCTTACTAGTATAGTGCCGTATTGCCATGGGGAAAGAGTGAAAATAGCGTGTATTTTAAAAATCGAAATACACGCTAATATTTTTCACTTTCCCCCCATGACAGTTCAGTTGCATACTAGTAATATCCTTACTAGTATAGTGCTGTATTGCCATGGGGAAAGAGTGAAAATAGCGTGTATTTTAAAAATCGAAATACACGCTAATATTTTTCACTTTCCCCCCATGACAGTTCAGTTGCATACTAGTAATATCCTTACTAGTATAGTGCCGTATTGCCATGGGGAAAGAGTGAAAATAGCGTGTATTTTAAAAATCGAAATACACGCTAATATTTTTCACTTTTCCCCCATGACAGTTCAGTTGCATACTAGTAATATCCTTACTAGTATAGTGCCGTATTGCCATGGGGAAAGAGTGAAAATAGCGTGTATTTTAAAAATCGAAATACACGCTAATATTTTTCACTTTTCCCCCATGACAGTTCAGTTGCATACTAGTAATATCCTTACTAGTATAGTGCCGTATTGCCATGGGGAAAGAGTGAAAATAGCGTGTATTTTAAAAATCGAAATACACGCTAATATTTTTCACTTTCCCCCATGACAGTTCAGTTGCATACTAGTAATATCCTTACTAGTATAGTGCCGTATTGCCATGGGGAAAGAGTGAAAATAGCGTGTATTTTAAAAATCGAAATACACGCTAATATTTTTCACTTTTCCCCCATGACAGTTCAGTTGCATACTAGTAATATCCTTACTAGTATAGTACCGTATTGCCATGGGGAAAGAGTGAAAATAGCGTGTATTTTAAAAATCGAAATACACGCTAATATTTTTCACTTTCCCCCCATGACAGTTCAGTTGCATACTAGTAATATCCTTACTAGTATAGTGCCGTATTGCCATGGGGAAAGAGTGAAAATAGCGTGTATTTTAAAAATCGAAATACACGCTAATATTTTTCACTTTTCCCCCATGACAGTTCAGTTGCATACTAGTAATATCCTTACTAGTATAGTGCCGTATTGCCATGGGGAAAGAGTGAAAATAGCGTGTATTTTAAAAATCGAAATACACGCTAATATTTTTCACTTTTCCCCCATGACAGTTCAGTTGCATACTAGTAATATCCTTACTAGTATAGTGCCGTATTGCCATGGGGAAAGAGTGAAAATAGCGTGTATTTTAAAAATCGAAATACACGCTAATATTTTTCACTTTTCCCCCATGACAGTTCAGTTGCATACTAGTAATATCCTTACTAGTATAGTGCCGTATTGCCATGGGGAAAGAGTGAAAATAGCGTGTATTTTAAAAATCGAAATACACGCTAATATTTTTCACTTTTCCCCCATGACAGTTCAGTTGCATACTAGTAATATCCTTACTAGTATAGTATGTATTGCCATGGGGAAAGAGTGAAAATAGCGTGTATTTTAAAAATCGAAATACACGCTAATATTTTTCACTTTCCCCCCATGACAGTTCAGTTGCATACTAGTAATATCCTTACTAGTATAGTGCCGTATTGCCATGGGGAAAGAGTGAAAATAGCGTGTATTTTAAAAATCGAAATACACGCTAATATTTTTCACTTTTCCCCCATGACAGTTCAGTTGCATACTAGTAATATCCTTACTAGTATAGTGCCGTATTGCCATGGGGAAAGAGTGAAAATAGCGTGTATTTTAAAAATCGAAATACACGCTAATATTTTTCACTTTCCCCCATGACAGTTCAGTTGCATACTAGTAATATCCTTACTAGTATAGTGCCGTATTGCCATGGGGAAAGAGTGAAAATAGCGTGTATTTTAAAAATCGAAATACACGCTAATATTTTTCACTTTCCCCCCATGACAGTTCAGTTGCATACTAGTAATATCCTTACTAGTATAGTGCCGTATTGCCATGGGGAAAGAGTGAAAATAGCGTGTATTTTAAAAATCGAAATACACGCTAATATTTTTCACTTTTTTCCCCATGACAGTTCAGTTATATACTAGTAATATCCTTACTAGTATATTACTATTAATATCCTTTCTGGTGAAAATAGCGTGTATTTTAAAAATCGAAATACACGCTAATATTTTTCACTTTTTCCCCATGACAGTTCAGTTGCATACTAGTAATATCCTTACTAGTATAGTGCCGTATTGCCATGGGGAAAGAGTGAAAATAGCGTGTATTTTAAAAATCGAAATACACGCTAATATTTTTCACTTTCCCCCCATGACAGTTCAGTTGCATACTAGTAATATACTAGTATATTACTATTAATATCCTTACTGGTGAAAATAGTGTGTATTTTAAATTCGAAATACACGCTAATATTTTTCACTTTTCCCCCATGACAGTTCAGTTGCATAGTGCTGTATTGCCATGGGGAAAGCGTGAAAATAGCGTGTATTTTAAAAATCGAAATACACGCTAATATTTTTCACTTTCCTCCCATGACAGTTCAGTTGCATACTAGTAATATCCTTACTAGTATAGTGCCGTATTGCCATGGGGAAAGCGTGAAAATAGCGTGTATTTAAAAAATAGAAAAATACTTACTAGTATAATTTGGGGATTTTTTCCCATGACAGTTCAGTTGCATACTAGTAATATCCTTACTAGTATAGAACTGTATTGCCATGGGGAAAGAGTGAAAATAGCGTGTATTTTAAAAATCGAAATACACGCTAATATTTTTCACTTTTTTCCCCCATGACAGTTCAGTTGCATACTAGTAATATCCTTACTAGTATAGAACTGTATTGCCATGGGGAAAGAGTGAAAATAGCGTGTATTTTAAAAATCGAAATACACGCTAATATTTTTCACTTTCCCCCCATGACAGTTCAGTTGCATACTAGTAATATCCTTACTAGTATAGTGCCGTATTGCCATGGGGAAAGAGTGAAAATAGCGTGTATTTTAAAAATCGAAATACACGCTAATATTTTTCACTTTTCCCCCATGACAGTTCAGTTGCATACTAGTAATATCCTTACTAGTATAGTGCCGTATTGCCATGGGGAAAGAGTGAAAATAGCGTGTATTTTAAAAATCGAAATACACGCTAATATTTTTCACTTTTCCCCCATGACAGTTCAGTTGCATACTAGTAATATCCTTACTAGTATAGTGCCGTATTGCCATGGGGAAAGAGTGAAAATAGCGTGTATTTTAAAAATCGAAATACACGCTAATATTTTTCACTTTCTCCCCATGACAGTTCAGTTGCATACTAGTAATATCCTTACTAGTATAGTGCCGTATTGCCATGGGGAAAGAGTGAAAATAGCGTGTATTTTAAAAATCGAAATACACGCTAATATTTTTCACTTTTCCCCCATGACAGTTCAGTTGTATACTAGTAATATCCTTACTAGTATATTACTATTAATATCCTTACTGGTGAAAATAGCGTGTATTTTAAAAATCGAAATACACGCTAATATTTTTCACTTTCCCCCCATGACAGTTCAGTTCCATACTAGTAATATCCTTACTAGTATAGTGCCGTATTGCCATGGGGAAAGAGTGAAAATAGCGTGTATTTTAAAAATCGAAATACACGCTAATATTTTTCACTTTTTCCCCCATGACAGTTCAGTTGCATACTAGTAATATCCTTACTAGTATATTACACGTAATATCATTACTGGTGAAAATAGCGTGTATTTAAAAAATCAAAATACACGCTAATATTTTTCACTTTCCCCTCATGACAGTTCAGTTGCATACTAGTAATATCCTTACTAGTATAGTGCCGTATTGCCATGGGGAAAGAGTGAAAATAGCGTGTATTTTAAAAATCGAAATACACGCTAATATTTTTCACTTTCTCCCCATGACAGTTCAGTTGCATACTAGTAATATCCTTACTAGTATAAAACTGTATTGCCATGGGGAAAGAGTGAAAATAGCGTGTATTTTAAAAATCAAAATACACGCTAATATTTTTCACTTTTTCCCCCATGACAGTTCAGTTGCATACTAGTAATATCCTTTTCTAGAAGAGTGAAAATAGCGTGTATTTTAAAAATCGAAAGACACGCTAATATTTTTCACTTTCCCCCCATGACAGTTCAGTTGCATACTAGTAATATCCTTACTAGTATAGTGCCGTATTGCCATGGGGAAAGAGTGAAAATAGCGTGTATTTTAAAAATCGAAATACACGCTAATATTTTTCACTTTTTCCCCCATGACAGTTCAGTTGCATACTAGTAATATCCTTACTAGTATAGTGCCGTATTGCCATGGGGAAAGAGTGAAAATAGCGTGTATTTTAAAAATCGAAATACACGCTAATATTTTTCACTTTTTTCCCATGACAGTTCAGTTGCATACTAGTAATATACTTACTAGTATAGTGCCGTATTGCCATGGGGAAAGAGTGAAAATAGCGTGTATTTTAAAAATCGAAATACACGCTAATATTTTTCACTTTCTTCCCATGACAGTTCAGTTGCATACTAGTAATATACTTACTAGTATAGTGCCGTATTGTCATGGGGAAAGAGTGAAAATAGCGTGTATTTTAAAAATCGAAATATTTTTTACATTTTTTGCCATGACAGTTCAGTTGTATACTAGTAATGTCCTTACTAGTATATTACTAATAATATCCTTTCTGGTGAAAATAGCGTGTATTTAAAAAATCGAAATACACGCTAATATCCTAATACACTAAGGCCAAATTGCCAAAGTGACCAGTGTCAGTGGTCAGATTGTTATTCATTTTTTTTAACAAAGATTTTTTTTAAAAAGAGAACTTGTCTAGATATAACTCCAACTTTCATTTGGACAAAAACGGCGGTTCAAAATCGGGCGCCGTTTTGTCCAACCCGCCGTTTTGTCTCTAGACAAAACGGCGGAATCTGGACAAAACGGCGGTTAACAGTACCACCAGTCATCCAATTCGTACCGGTACGAATTACAAGAGTCTTGCTGGTACGATATGCGTGACACTGACAGTATGCCAGAACAAAGCCAAACCAATATTTTTGCTTAAAATAATTTAACTGCAACATTTTCAAAGTTTTATAAAAGGCATTTTTGGTTCAGTATTTGTATTGTAACGCTTAGATAACATGTATGAAAAGCTATAACAAATATTGCTAAAATTAACTTCAGCTCACCTTGTAACCGTCTTTTTCTTTTCTGCCATTTTGGTTCTTGTGAATTTGATCCCTCCCTTTATATTATTACTTTTATTTCTCTCCCTCCTTCAATCTTCTTCTCTCATCCCGTTCCACCCCGTCCCTCGCTAAAGTAATCTCCGCTCTCACTCGGTGAATAGCGGTATATTGTACCTCGCTAAAGTAATTTCCGCTCTCCAACCCTTTTCTTGCCCGCGGAGATACAGGCGCCGAGAGGCCGGTCGCATTTGCCAAACCGCGCAAATGACACGGCCGCCTTGGTTGCCGTTGCCATCGCCACGTTAGGGCTGATAGCAAATTTGGAGCGATTCGGTCGAAAAACGGCGGAGTTATAAGGCCCGTTCTGTGTTTTGGACGCACGGACGGACGGCCTTTTAATAATGATTTATGTAACTGAAATGTACTGTAAATTGTATATTACAAGGAACGGGTGAACCTCTTGAACAAACCCACCCACCCAAAACAAAGAAATTGAGCTGTGGTTGACCCTGACGGATGAGTTTTTGCAAGAAACACGTCGGGATCACCAGAAATCCAGCCTTTTCAAGGATCGGAACACTCACTTTGCTCTGGTTTCCTAGAAATTAAACCGTCGAAACGGCGATTCCTCCTTGGCGGAGATGCCGGAGAGAATAGCCATTTTGGATGGGGTGGGTGGAGGACACTCATTGTGGTTGAAGCGTTTTCTTTTTTTGTAGTGCAGTAAAAACGAAACGGAGCTGTTTCCTTTGTTGTGAGTGAAACTCCTTTAGATAATCTGAATAAATAAAAAAATTAAATGAAAAAAAGGCTTGTATTGCGAAAATTTCGTGCAAACGATTTGGTCTAAACGAGGGCGGCCATTAGAAAAGGGACGGCACACGCCTTCTCTTTGGTTGAAAGAATTCGACTTCCAGCACATCCGCCAAGGAGGAATTGCTGATTTGACGGTTTGATTTCCAGGAAACCAGAGCAAAGTGAGTGTTGCAATCTCTGTAAAGGGTGTTTTCCTGGTGATCTGGACGTGTTTCTTACAAAAACTCATCCGTCAGGGTGGCCCTTTAACCGTTGTGAGTATGCGTTTGCTCTACTGTCTTTACTATTCGAAATAGAACTTGCACCACTCCGGTCAACAAATGTGTGTAGGAATATCATCATTACCGAGCAAAGTTTTAGTATAGATTGCCCCGCTTTTCAAAATGATAAAATGTTAAACGAAAAATGAAATAGTGGGGCTAGGAGTTACTGTAGATAGTGAAATGAATGAAGGGAAGGAACTCTCCAAATTAACTCCCTCCACCAAAGTTACTTACGGCGCCATCGCCTAGCAATGTATAAACGACAGCCACAGACAAACAAACATGACTTAATCCATTAGAAAATGTTGTTTCTGTGTGTCGGTTGGTACCTAGATTCTGCTCTTGGATTACAAGACAACTGCTAGAGAGTCTGTAGCAGACTGTGACTGGCCCTCACCATTAAACATCGTCAGCATCACCCATCAGTCGTGATCGTCATCATCATCTTCATCATCAACATCATCATCATCTTCATGGATACGTCGCCCTTCAATGGCAGAGAAGGGGGGTCTCAGGTGACAGAGATGGCTGTGGACGTGCTCAATTCCAGTTCTTCCACCGCCTCCGTCACATCATCAGACTTCAGCTTCAACCTCTCGGGCCTACTGGCTCCCAGCAGCAGCGACTTCAACAGTCTCGCCTTTTTGGACACTCCCCGTGGTGTGGGCCAATCACCCGTCAGCGGTAACATGACCTTGACCCACGCGCCCGGGACAACAAGCACGCGCTCGCGAGGTCCGCGACCTTACTTCCGCTACCCGCCTGATCCCTTCATGGACACTGTGGCCAAGGTAAGTGAACAAGAAAATGCACTATTTACTAACGCCTTCACAAATCTACTTGACAAAAATGAAAATGTTAGTGAAATATTTATGATTTTGATGATTGAAAAGTTTGCAATCATTACCGTCGTTTCTCGCATGCAAATGCAACCTAACTAAAGAAAAAAACATATTTGGATGAGACACTTTATAAGCCGCGAGGCTTAAGGCAGAAGCCAGTCCCTTTGCTACTAACTACTACTACTACTACTACTACTACTACTACTACTACTACTACTACTACTACTACTACTACTACTACTACTACATGCGTTGTGCCATACTACTACATCTATCTATTTCTATCTCTATTTCTATCTATGTATCTATGTAGGCCTAGATATGTAATGTATTACGAATGTATGCATCTATAGACTAAGATATTTGTATGATATATAATTTGTAAATGCAAGTTGTATGTTTGTATGTATGTGTAAACATAATAATGTGTATGTATGTATAAGTTAGATGGATGGGTAGTTAAATGGTTGTATGCGTGCGCATGATGTGTGTGTTGTGTGTGTATGTGTGCGTGTGTGTGTGTGTGTGGTCACGCACATTGTATTGTTTTTGTTTCATCCGTCCGTCCGTCCGTCCGTGTGTGTGTGTGTGTGTGTGTGTGTGTGTGTGTGTGTGTGTGTGTGTGTGTGTGTGTGTGTGTGTGTGTGTGTGTGTGTGTGTGTGTGTGTGTGTGTGTGTGGTTGTGGTGTGTGTGACCAAGAATTTTATGTATTTCATTTTTTCTTTTCTATGTACTTTGTCTCTGTCTTTATTGTGTTGTTTTGTTGATTGTTTTATTGCTGCAAAAAGAATTTCCTGTAAAATGGACAATACAAATATTGATTGTAGAAGACAGCCCTTGTAGTCAATCAATCAATCAATCAGATTGATTGATTGACTACAAGGGCTGTCTTCTACTTGTACACCTCAAATTTTTGCATTCAAAATGTTCATTGAGAAGCAACATTTTGCCATTCTCGAGAAGGTGATAGGGTTAGGATCTACCTTGGATTATTATTTTCATGAATCTGAAAGGAGCAGACCTATGTGAGACTGAGGGTCGTAAACACGAAGGGGTGTCTAAAGTACAGGATTGCCAGTAAAAGTGTGGTTTTGTTGCTTATGATTCACTTGTCACCTCCGTCCAGATGTTGTTAGTTCCCGAGCGAAGCTTCGGGAAGTATTGTTTTTGTTTCATCCGTCCGTCCGTCCGTGCGTGCGTGCGTGCGTCCGTCCGGCCGCGTTTTCTTGAAAATCATTCAATCTATTCCAATCACTTTTAGTGTACACGTTTTAGAGGACATTATCTATCGACTGAATGCTTTAGTATATTTTAAGGTCAAGGTCATGCTGATTAAGGAGTTCAAACCCCCAAACACTTAATCGCTAATATATATCGCGAACTTTGGCACGCATTTCAATGCGTTTTGTTTTCCTCCAAAACGTTTTCTGATGAAAGGGCTATCACTCACACACATCATGCGCAAGCATACAACCATTTAATCATGTATTTGTTAGTGCATTCATGCGCACGTGCGTGCGAATCACGGGGTTCGGACCCCTAGGCTGAATTTCAAGAACTGCTGCATGGGATTGCTTTAAATTTAGTGTTTTTGTGGTGGGATAGGTTCCTGGGTTATATCCCAGGCATTTTGAGCCTAAACCGTGATGTCCTTAGTGGTGGATCACCCTGGGCAGGGTCCTGGTTTTTGTGGTGGGATGGGTTCCTGGGTTAAATCCAGGTGATCCAGGGTGACCCTGAGAGTGATCCAGGGTCTTCCTGAGGGTGACCCAGGTGATGCACCACTAGGACCACACTGGATCACCCTCAGGAACAACCGGGATCAGCCTGAGGGTTTAGGGATACGATCAACCTGGTTCACCCTAACAACCTGGATCGGGCTGAGGGTGATCCAATGTGTTCCAGAGGGTGATCCAGGATGTTCCTGAGAGTGATCCAGGTGATCCACCACTAAGGACCACACTGGATCACCATCAGGAACAACCGGGATCAGCCTGAGGGTTTGGGATACGATCAACCTGGTTCACCCTCAGGAACAACCTGGATCGGCCTGAGGGTAATCCAGGTTGTTCCTGAGGGTGTTCCTGGGGGTGATCCAGTTCCTGAGGGTGATCCTGGGGGTGATCCAGTTCCTGAGGGTGATCCTGAGGGTGATCCAGTTCCTGAGGGTGATCCTGAGGGTGATCCAATGTATTCCTTATGTTGTGCCACACGTCACAATGAATGTATTCCTTATGTTGTGCCATGCGTTACCCTGAATGTATTCCGTATGTTGTGCCACGCGTTACCCTGAATGTATTCCTTATGTTGTGCCATGCGTTACCCTGAATGTATTCCTTATGTTGTGCCATGACCTTGATGTGCCATGTGTTACCCTGAATGTATTCCCTATGTTGTGCCATGTGTTACCCTGAATGTATTCCTTATGTTGTGCCACGCGTTACCCTGAATGTATTCCTTAAGTTGTGCCATGCGTTACCCTGAATGTATTCCTTATGTTGTGCCATGCGTTACCCTGAATGTATTCCTTATGTTGTGCCATGCGTTACCCTGAATGTATTCCTTATGTTGTGCCATGCGTTACCCTGAATGTATTCCTTATGTTGTGCCATGCGTTACCCTTGATGTATTCCTTGGCTTGTGTGTCATGCGTTAATATATTCCTTATGTTGTGCCATGCGTTACCCTGAATGTATTCCTTATGTTGTGCCATGCGTTACCCTGAATGTATTCCTTATGTTGTGCCATGCGTTACCCTGAATGTATTCCTTATGTTGTGCCATGCGTTACCCTTGATGTATTCCTTGGCTTGTGTGTCATGCGTTAATATATTCCTTATGTTGTGCCATGCGTTACCCTGAATGTATTCCTTATGTTGTGCCATGCGTTACCCTGAATGTATTCCTTATGTTGTGCCATGCGTTACCCTGAATGTATTCCTTATGTTGTGCCATGCGTTACCCTGAATGTATTCCTTATGTTGTGCCATGCGTTACCCTGAATGTATTCCTTATGTTGTGCCATGCGTTACCATGAATGTATTCCTTATGTTGTGCCATGCGTTACCCTGAATGTATTCCTTATGTTGTGCCATGCGTTACCATGAAGGTATTCTTTATGTTGTGCCACGCGTTGCAATGAATGTATTCATTAGCTTGTGTGTCAAGCGTTACCCTTAAAGAATTCCGTATGTTGTGCCATGCGTGACCCTGAGTGTATTCCTTAATATAACTTGTGCCATGCGTGACCCTGAGTGTATTCCTTAATATAACTTGTGCTATGCGTGACCCTGAGTGTATTCCTTAATATAACTTGTGCCATGCGTGACCCTGAGTGTATTCCTTAATATAACTTGTGCCATGCGTGACCCTGAGTGTATTCCTTAAAATAACTTGTGCCATGCGTGACCCTGAGTGTATTCCTTAATATAACTTGTGCCATGCGTGACCCTGAGTGTATTCCTTAATATAACTTGTGCCATGCGTGACCCTGGGTGTATTCCTTAATATAACTTGTGCCATGCGTGACCCTGAGTGTATTCCTTAATATAACTTGTACCATGCGTGACCCTGAGTGTATTCCTTAATATAACTTGTGCCATGCGTGACCCTGAGTGTATTCCTTAATATAACTTGTACCATGCGTGACCCTGAGTGTATTCCGTTCCTTGTGCCATGTGTGACCCTGAGTGTATTCCGTTCCTTGTGCCATGCGTGACCCTGAGTGCATTCCGTTCCTTGTGCCATGCGTGACCCTGAGTGTATTCCTTAGTTTGTGCCATGCGTTACCCTGAATGTATTCCTTAAGTTAAGCCATGCGTTACCCTGAGTGTATTCCTTAAGTTGTGCCATGCGTTACCCTGAATGTATTCCTTAAGTTGTGCCATGCGTTACCCTGAATGTTTTCCTTAAGTTGTGCCATGCGTTACCCTGAATGTATTCCTTAGTTTGTGCCATGCGTGACCCTGAGTTTATTCCTTTGTTTGTGCCATGCGTGACCCTGAGTTTATTCCTTTGTTTGTGCCATGCGTGACCCTGAGTATATTCCTTAAGTTGTGCCATGCGTGACCCTGAGTGTATTCCTTATGTTGGGCCATGTGTGACCCTGAGTGTATTCCTTAATATAACTTGTGCCATGCGTGACCCTGAGTGTACTCCTTAATATAACCTGTGCCATGCGTGACCCTGAGTGTATTCCTTAGCTTTTGTCATGCGTGACCCTGAGTGTATTCCTTAATACAACGTGTGTCATGCGTGACCCTGAGTGTATTCCTTAATATAACTTGTGCCATGCGTGACCCTGAATGTATTCCTTAGCTTGTGACATGCGTGACCTTGAGTGTGTATTCCTTAGCTTGTGCCATGCGTGACTCTGAGTGTATTCCTTATGTTGTGCCATGCGTGACCCTGAGTGTATTCCTTATGTTGGGCCATGCGTGACCCTGATTGTATTCCGTTCCTTGTGCCATGCGTGACCCTGAGTGTATTCGGTTCCTTGTGCCATGCGTGACCCTGAGTGCATTCCTTAGCTTGTGCCATGCGTGACCCTTCACTGCCGAGCCCGTTTCCGGTTCCGGGGTAACTATTTGCCAAGCCGTTGTAGGTTGCGGAGTTTATCGCAAAAATGTATGAATAAAAGTGCATATAACCTATGCTTTTCTGAAAGGGAATTGACTATGCTATCATTTGAGAACACTCTCACATGCATTCAAACATACTGCGGTAAGCATATGAATAGAAAAAGGGAAACTCTTAGAATAACCCTATGACGGATATTTCCGTGACGGTTGTGCCATGCGTGACCCTGAGTGTCTTAATTAGCTTGTGCCATGCGTGACCCTGAGTGTATTCCTTAACATAACTTGTGCTATGCGTGACCCTGAGTGCGTATTCCGTTCTTTGTGCATGCATGACCCTGAGTGTATTCCGTTCCTTCTGCCATGCGTGACCCTGAGTGTATTCCTTAATACAACTTGTGCTATGCGTGACCCTGAGTGTATTCCTTAATATAACTTGTGCCATGCGTGACCCTGAGTGTATTCCTTAATATAACTTGTGCCATGCGTGACCCTGAGTGTCTTAATTAGCTTGTGCCATGCGTGACCCTGAGTGTATTCCTTAATATAACTTGTGCTATGCGTGACCCTGAGTGTCTCAATTAGCTTGTGCCATGCGTGACCCTGAGTGTATTCCTTAATATAACTTGTGCTATGCGTGACCCTGAGTGTCTCAATTAGCTTGTGCTATGCGTGACCCTGAGTGCGTATTCCGTTCTTTGTGCCATGTGTGACCCTGAGTGTATTCCGTTCCTTGTGCCATGCGTGACCCTGAGTGTATTCCGTTCCTTGTGCCATGCGTGACCCTGAGTGTATTCCGTTCCTTGTGCCATGCGTGACCCTGAGTGTATTCCGTTCCTTGTGCCATGCGTGACCCTGAGTGTATTCCGTTCCTTGTGCCATGCGTGACCCTGAGTGTATTCCGTTCCTTGTGCCATGCGTGACCCTGAGTGCATTCCATTCCTTGTGCCATGCGTGACCCTGAGTGTATTCCTTAATATAACTTGTGCCATGCGTGACCCTGAGTGCATTCCGTTCCTTGTGCCATGCGTGACCCCGAGTGTATTCCTTAATATAGCGTGCGCCATGCGTGACACTGATTCTATTTCGTTCCTTGTGCCATGCGTGACCCTGAGTGTATTCCTTAATATAACTTGTGCCATGCGTGACCCTGGGTGTATTCCGTTCCTTGTGCCATGCGTGACGCTGAGTGTATTCTGTTCCTTGTGCCATGCGTGACCCTGAGTGTATTCCTTAATATAACTTGTGCCATGTGTGACCCTGAGTGTATTCCGTTTCTTGTGCCATGCGTGACCCTGAGTGTATTCCGTTCCTTGTGCCATGCGTGACCCTGAGTGTATTCCTTGATATAACTTGTGCCATGCGTGACCCTGGGTGTATTCCGTTCCTTGTGCCATGCGTGACGCTGAGTGTATTCTGTTTCTTGTGCCATGCGTGACCCTGAGTGTATTCCTTGATATAATTTGTGCCATGTGTGACCCTGAGTGTATTCCGTTCCTTGTGCCATGTGTGACCCTGAGTGTATTCCGTTCCTTGTGCCATGCGTGACCCTGAGTGTATTCCGTTCCTTGTGCCATGCGTGACCCTGAGTGTATTCCGTTCCTTGTGCCATGCGTGACCCTGAGTGTATTCCGTTCCTTGTGCCATGCGTGACCCTGAGTGTATTCCGTTCCTTGTGCCATGCGTGACCCTGAGTGTATTCCGTTCCTTGTGCCATGCGTGACCCTGAGTGTATTCCGTTCCTTGTGCCATGCGTGACCCTGAGTGTATTCCGTTCCTTGTGCCATGCGTGACCCTGAGTGTATTCCGTTTCTTGTGCCATGTGTGACCCTGAGTGTATTCCGTTTCTTGTGCCATGCGTGACCCTGAGTGTATTCCGTTTCTTGTGCCATGTGTGACCCTGAGTGTATTCTGTTTCTTGTGCCATGCGTGACCCTGAGTGTATTCTGTTTCTTGTGCCATGCGTGACCCTGAGTGTATTCCTTGATATAACTTGTGCCATGCGTGACCCTGAGTGTATTCCGTTCCTTGTGCCATGCGTGACCCTGAGTGTATTCCGTTCCTTGTGCCATGCGTGACCCTGAGTGTATTCCTTGACATAATTTGTGCCATGTGTGACCCTGAGTGTATTTCGTTCCTTGTGCCATGCGTGACCCTGAGTGTATTCCGTTCCTTGTGCCATGCGTGACCCTGAGTGTATTCCGTTCCTTGTGCCATGCGTGACCCTGAGTGTATTCCGTTCCTTGTGCCATGCCGTGGGCAGATGAGGTACTACGGGGACCCGGTCCTCCTGGCGGTGTGCCTGCTGGGCAACGTGCTGTCCTACCTGATCTTCACGCGCTCCCGCTTCCGCCACGTGCCCTCCGTGCCCTACCTCAGCGGCCTGGCCGTGGTGGACACCGGCTTTGTGGTCACCTGCTTCCTCACCACCCTCACCTACAACTACCAGGTTGGCTTTAAAACGCATACACACATACATAATTGTTTTAAACTTTTCTGTCCATATGTCTTTGGAAGCGAACATTAAAAATCGAGAACATATAAATTCTATTATCATTGCATTTCAAATGGGTCCTGTAGGCTGAAGGAACGGTGCCGGTAGTAAACTGAGATTATTTCCACATCTATTTTTTATCCTTTTGGATACTATTTCAGTTGCTGGCCCTGTCTGGTCGTGCCGCTTATTTTTTCGTATTTTAAATTTTGGAAGATTGTTATGCTCATGCTTTTACTTAATATTCTTATCATTTATATTTTACTTGAGTGCTGGGGGTTTGTTTTAGCCTTTTACCAATATACAGGAAGAAACCTTCCCTTTGTAGAACACTCTTCTTGTTGAGGTGAGAGTAGTTCCACTCTGGTAGTTCATTGCCGAGCTGATGAGATCCCCTAGTATCGAAACAGCTGTCCTCGGCTGGGTTCTGCCATTGCCTCCCTAATAAGGAGGAAAAACTAAGCTAGCACTCTTTATGTTTTTTGGAACATAGATCAAACACCAAGTTAATTTAACTGGTTTTGAGTTTTAATGTTCGCATCCAAGACATAGGGACAAAAACCTATTTTTAATGTTCGCTTGCAAAGGCATATGGACAAAAAAGTTTTAAGCAATTCTATTATCATTGCATTTCAAATGCTTTGACTTTTGAGTCCTGTAGGCTGGAGGAACGATGCCGGCAGTTAACTGATATTTTTTTCACATCTATATTTTTATCCTTTTGGATACTATTTCAGTTGCTGGCCCTCTCTGGTCGTGTCCCTTAATTTGTTTCATATTTTAAATTTTGGAACATTGTTATGTTCATACTTTTCATCCTTATTAGGGAGGCAATGGCAGAACCCAGCCGAGGGGCTCTCATCAGCTCGGCAATAGATGGGGTCTTAGTCTACCAAAGAAGAGTTACTCCCACCTCAACAAGAAGATTGTTCCACAAAGGGAAGGTTTCTTCCTGTATTGGCAAAAGGCTAACTTTTGAGTCCTGTAGGCTGGAGGAACGGTGCCAGCAGTAAACTGAAATTGTTTTCATATATCTCTCTCCATATGTTACGCTCAATCCATGAAATTGCCCATTTCATGAAATGAGCTAATGGCTTGCCCATTTAATGAAATGGACAATGCACGAGTTTTAAATTCTCATGCTTTACCATGAAATTGCCCATTTCATGGGGCAAGCCGTTTGCACGTGCACAGATGGATCTAGTGGATCTGCAGACCACCACGAGAGATGGCAGTTGGCGTTTCGTTCTTCATTACATGGAGTATATGACCAAGTTTCATGTCCTTCGCCCTCTCAACTCTCAAGACGAAAGCAGCTGCCGATAACGGACGCGAATTCACGGCCCAGGTCATCAGTGAACTCGCTTTAATGTGGCCTGACTTGGTATTAGTGAATGGGCAGCCTCGACAACAATTCCACCCAGTGGAGATATGGTGTACGTTTTGTTCAATGGACCATGAACAGCAGCTACCATGAAACAATCAAGATGCCTCCCTATCAAGCATGCTCCGATGTGGCCTTAGATCACAGTTACCAGATGAGTTTCTAAGCAGAATATCCCCTGCAATAGACGAAGAAGAACTTGAAAGACTTCTGGCGGGTACCACAGGCCAGCCCAGCACTTCCTTTGGTCTTGATCCATCTGTTCCTACATTATCCACTTCAACTGACGTTCTTCACCCAGCTACAGCAAGCTCTGAGGCTTCCATGGAGACTGCGTCTTCATGCCCCTGTCTCCCTCAACCAGACATGACAAGCTCTGAGGCTTCCATGGAAACTGCGGCCACGTCAACCGACATTCCTCCACAGGAATACCAGGAACTTGCATTGGAAACCCCATCTTCAGGCTCTTGTGAACATGACACTGGGTTATTTTCTACAAATAATCAAGAAGCAAATCAATGCTCTGGATGAGACGTGTCACCTGAAGAACACCCAGCGAAACATGCTCGTAAAAAGCGAAAATCTCCCTTGATCAGCAAGCAAAACGCATGCTCATAAGCAGCACCAAAACCCTTACACGATCGGAAATAAACACGGTACGATCAAAGAAAACCTTTCCATAAACCAGTTTGAATTCGTTAAATATACAGGAGTTTCTGTCGACAATGTATCCTCAGAAGTGCTGAGCATCCGGGCAATAGTTCGGGCCCAAGGTGTGTGTGGAGGCCAAGGCTATCAACGCTATCTCTGCAGGAGGAACTGCCTGTCCAAACGCTGCTCCTGCTTTAAAAATGGACTCCGATGCAACAGTGCGTGTCACAGTCACAAAACGTGTAAGCACATTGACTAGGTTCCTTTAATAATACAGACAGAGTTAGAGAGAAAGTCAGAGAGACAGAGAAACGGAGAGAAACGGAGAGAGAGAGAGAGAGAGAGAGAGAGAGAGAGAGAGAGAGAGAGAGAGAGAGAGAGAGAGAGAGAGAGAATTTGAACAATATAAACAATTGTGGCAAAGGCCGCAGGCCTCCTATCTGCAAGGAGGTCAACACAATTTAAACATCACACACACACACACACACACACACACACACACACGCACAAGCACGCACGCACACACACACACACACACACACACACACACACACACACACTCTCTCTCTCTCTCTCTCTCTCTCTCTCTCTCTCTCTCTCGTTATTTCTAAAAAGTTCGCACGAAATCCTTTGAGAATGTTAAAATATTTTAATAGAAGTAATGTTTTATCTCATTTTGTTTGAATAACAGAATTTGAATCTGTTACACTTGAGGCTTTTTTGTGTATGCGAGTGTGTTTGGTGGCATGGATCACATACATGTCTTTGCATACGCCCAATCTGTGAAATTACCCATTACATTCGTTAATGCAGTTTAAATTTAATTTGAAACAAAGGTTCAGGTATGCCCCAGAGTAGCAATCAGTAAGGGCGAGTTAGGATTGTACATAAGAATTGAAAAAATATACAGTGTATTGTCCATTTCACGAACTGGGCAAACAATGTTGCCCATTTAATAAAATAGGCAAATTCACGGATTATAATTCAACAGATGCACGAACAATATTTTCTCGTGCACAAGACTTGTCCATTTCATGAAATGGACAAACAGCTTTCGTCAAAATGGGCAATTTCACGGATTGGGCGTAACATATATACAACATTGATACAGTTGACAAAAAAACAAGCTTGGATTGATTTTCCCCCGACGTTTCGTCTATTGACTTTTTCCAGGGGTCTTTATTCTGAACAAACAAGTTGTAATAATATTACACTATAGGCATACAGTAATCATTATCGTCCTCATTCATACCAACACTCATCCCACCATCATTAAAATCTACACTCTCATTTAACACATTATCACTCATGCCAGCACTCATCACACCATCATTAACATCTACACGCTCTACTATCACATTATCACTCATACTCATCACACCATCATTAACATCTACACGCTCTACTATCACATTATCACTCATACTCATCACACCACCATTAACATCTACACGCTCTACTATCACATTATCACTCATACTCATCACACCACCATTAACATCTACACGCTCTACTATCACATTATCACTCATATCAACACTCACTATCCTCACATCATCATCGTTACCAACATTCGAGGTGCTTTCAAGAAATGTCTACATTCATTTTGGAAGGCGCTTTTTTATTTTTTGTTTTATTTTTACTATCCTATATCATTGTCGGTTTAGAGCAGTACACAATTGGGCATCTGGGTTTATCAAATTTGAGGAATAACGCGATTCTAAAATAAGAATAATCTAGGACAGTTAAAAACGCCCCAACCCTCCATCCCAATCTACCTGTAATGATAATATGCTGCAGTGACTTGGATTTCGCCAAAGTAGCAGCAGTTAAAAACACATCCCCCTCCCCCACCCCACACCCCTCCCCCAAATAGTCTATATTTCTGGAATGCATCTCGTGACATACGAACCCTTGACCATCTTCATTAACACGTTTCTCAACCTTTCCCCTGTTGTTCCTGTTCTCCCTACAGGTGCCCGTCATGTCTCAGATGGGCGTGTGCCAGTTCGGCACCTTCACCAACTATGTGTGCCTGTTCCTGGCCATGTGGTTCCTGGTGGTGGAGAAGTTCATCGGGGTGTTCTGGCCCCTCAGGAAGGGCTCCCTGTGCACCGTGTTCCGGGCCAAGGTGGTCCTGGTCTGCCTGACGGTCCTGGCCGTAGTCAGCTACTCGTACGTCATCTACTTCTTCGGGCCCAGCCCTTACTACCGCCCCGCGCTCTGCGGGCCCTGGCAGGAGTTCCAGACGCCGTACCAGACCTTCATGATCCTGGACTGCCTGGTGGTCTTCATCGCGCCGCTGGTGCTGGTCGTGGTGCTGGTGGTGCTGATCGTGGTGCGAGGCTGCCAGTACTACAGGATGTCTTCGGCGGCTTCTGGAAGTTGCGGAATGGGAGGAGGAAGAGGAGGAGGAGGAGGAGGGGCAGGAGGAAGAAGAAGCGGCTCTCAGCGAGTAACGTCGTTGCGAGCGACGGAGCTGGTGTACGCAGTGGTGGCTCTGGTACTGCTGACGCACACGCCCAACTCGGTGGTGAGGATCGCGGGCTTCTTCAACAGCCACATGGGCGTGCAGGGGTGGGGGGTCTTCATGAGGTGTGTGTCCGTGGTGCGGCACCTGCACCTGCTCAGCTTCGTCCTGAAGGGTCCCCTGTACTGGCTGGTGTCTCCGGGGTTCCGCGAGCACCTCAGGCACTTGCTGGGAGGGGTGAAGGACCGGGTGCTGGGGCTGTGCTCGCTGGACAGCTCGATAGAGGCCGATCCCCAGAGAATCAACCTGCGGGGCTGCAGTATGAGTCCGGTTCAGCAGTGCCACCCCGCCACCACGGGCAACGCCTACCTGTTACAGTCGGACGTGTAAGGAACGGACGTGTGAGGAACGGACATGTACAGTATTATTTCACTGAAAATGAGAATGTTCTTGCTTTGTATTTTGGTATTTAGAATGTTTTCAAAAAGGTTTTTATAACATGGAAAGTCAAGAGCAATCTTCCTTCTTTACTTTTGACTATAATGTTAATACACTGTGATCTCTCCATTACTTTACATACGGGCTTCAAGGCATTTCAGTGGGCTTCCCTGACATCTTTGTAGCAATTCGTGGTTTGGGGTATACTGAATGTTATTGGATATCTGTACTTTTTTTTAATATTTCTTACTCCAGTCTGCATTGTGTGATTTAAGCCCGCATATGTTTCATCAAATTTCGATCAGGTGAATTGCTGGACCAATCAGAAACCATCCCGTTTTGGCCGTCAAACCACTATTTTTGTGTCAAACTTTGTGTTTCGGGCTGTTGTTCTATGGTTAAATCCAAATGTTTAGGTCGTAATTGTGGTTTGTTGTAAAGATGAGGCATTTGAGAATTTATATATACTTTTACAATAAACTCTCCATTAATTTGAAGACAGGCGGTGATGTCCCTTCCCGATACCCCACACTGTTATAAACATTTGAACAACGTGTGGGCTGTGGATACGTTAGTTTGCATTATAGATGTAAGGAACGGACGTGTGAGGAACAGGTAGGTGAAGACGGGGTAAAAAGCCCATGGGCGGGTAAGAAGCCCATGCCAATTATCTCATGAAATAAAGCAAATTTCAGTCACATTTTGCCCATACGAACATTAACACTCGTCTTATGGGCAAAATGTGACTGAAATTTGCTTTATTTCATGAGATAATTGGCATGGGCTTCTTACCCGCCCATGAGATTTTTTACCCCGTCTTACCCTACATACCGATTCACCATTTCCCATCTCGCCACATGGCCGGGAACGCCCCTTTTTGGTGATTAGATAAGAGTGCTGTCAAGTAGTGCCATTTCGCCATCCTCTTAGTGCCATTTCACCATCTTTACTTAGCTCCTTCACTTTAATCCATTCAGAAAACTACATACGTATACTGACATACGCGTGTTCACTCACACACACAAGGGCGAAAATGTGGATGTAGCTCCCACCCCTACCCCCCCACCCCCCGCGCACGTATGCACTCACTCACACACACACACACACACACACACACAACACAGAGAGAGAGAGAGAGAGAGAGAGAGAGAGAGAGAGAGAGAGAGAGAGAGAGAGAGAGAGAGAGAGAGAGAGAGAGAGAGAGAGAGAGAGAGAGAGAGAGAGAGAGAGAGAGAGAGAGAGAGAGAGAGAGAGAGAGAGAGAGAGAGAGAGAGAGAGAGAGAGAGAGAGAGAGAGAGAACGAACGAATGTTTTTTTAATGAGGAAAAGCGGAATAAGCACAATAACCGGCTTTTTTTCATCCGGCCCTCCGAACCAAAAGAAAAGAAATTTAAAAAATATAAATAGAAAAAAAAAGACATCGCAAAATACAAGAAAAAAAACTCAACCTTCAATCAAGGTCGTAAACGGACGCACCGTGCAAGGCATATAAATAAGATAAATTACATCAATTTAACGAGACTGAGACAAGGACAGACAGACAGACAGACAGAGACCGACAGAGAGAGGGAGGTCAAAATAAAAGAACAGAATAAAATGGAAGAAATTAAGTAATATATGCAGGAAAAATAATGCATAGTAAATACAATGTACATGTAAGAAGACTCAACACATAAGCATGCATTATAACAAATGAGATATTTGGAAAAGGATACAAAGTAGACATTCTTGGATATTATGAGCTAGAGTATTCGTTCATGAGTATTTGATTATATATTTTTTTGAATGTGTTTAAACAAACATGAACGTTAATTTGGGAATGCACTCACTCACACACACACACACACACACAACACAACACGAGAGAGAGAGAGAGAGAGAGAGAGAGAGAGAGAGAGAGAGAGAGAGAGAGAGAGAGAGAGAGAGAGAGAGAGAGAGAGAGAGAGAGAGAGAGAGAGAGAGAAAGATAGATAGATAGATAGAGAGAGAGAGAGAGAGAGAGAGAGAGAGAGAGAGAGAGAGAGAGAGAGAGAGAGAGAGAGAGAGAGAGAGAGAGAGAGAGAGAGAGAGAGATCAAACAAATTTAAATTACAGACATCAACTTAAGTTTCGTACCAAACTAATAAGGTTTCAATTCCACAAAATTAAAGGACCTATAACGAACCTACAGCTTTTGTGTTTTTCCATTCATATGGTCCGAGTGGTCTTCTGAATCATTTATGTGTTGCCCCAATATAGAAAATAAACTCATCCGTACAGGTGGTTCTTAACTTAAGTTGGTGAGAGAGAGAGAGAGAGAGAGAGAGAGAGAGAGAGAGAGAGAGAGAGAGAGAGGGTGAGAAAGAGAGAGAGAAAGAGAGAAAGAGAGAAACTGTGTATGTATGTATGTATGTATGTATGTATGTATGTATGTTTAGCCCATGAGGTTTTACCCCGATCGGCTGACTGACTTTGTTTATTAATACACACACAAGCACGCACAATGAATTGATTTAGGATATTCAGTAAGTGCTTGAAAATAAACACACGCACACACTAGGCACGCGAAAATGTCGAAATAACATTAAATTCATAAAGTGTCACGTGAGATGGCGATTTCGGAAATGCCGATTTAGGAAATAGCGAATCCGGAAGTCCCCTGAGGAACGGACGTGTGAGGAACGTACCCCTACTCTGAAGGACTGAAAAGTTAGTGCATTTGAAATGCAGAATAGTTTTCTGTGTCCAGTGTCTTTATTTGTGAACCTCAGAAACAAAACCATTTAACGTTAACTTTGAGTAATGTTCCGTGCTCCAACCCCCCAAAAACAACAACAAAAAACCCAATTTAAATTAATTATATAAATTGTGCTGATTTATATATATATCTGTGTTATTCCTACTAAGTTTCAGGCAATTGTAATTACTTTTGAAAGACTTATGGTGATTTTAGTCTCTGATCGTGGTCAAAATTTTGATTTTTCAGTGGATTTGGATATGTTTCCCCTTTAAAAAAAAAAGTAAACATAGTGATGTACCTTAATTGTTTATAATGTGATAAGAACACATTAACCTTTACCGGACTTCTGGGGTCGCCCACGACCCCTTGACACACAAAACATGTTATATCTCTAAAACTATTTAAGCAATCTTCATGAAATTTCATGATTTTGTCAAAAACGTAAATGGCTTTAAGTGTGTTAAATTTTATTAATGTGTATAAAATATAAATGACGTAATATGACGCGTAATTTTGATATACCTGTCCGGATGACGGGGGTCTCCCACGACCCCTACTTTAAAGAGCACTGCAGTGCATTGAGTAGGGGTCGTGGGAGACCCCCGCCATCCGGACAGGGATAAACACCTCGGAATTTGCTCTTGGCTGAGTAGGGGGTCGTGGAAGACCCCCGCCATCGTGTCTGTGTAGTCAAAAGCATGATCCGGTAAAGGTTAAACATTATTCCTGCAAAATATCAGAGATTGTCATTACATTTGATGAACTTATGATGATTGTAGTCTCTGCTGGAGGTTAAAATATTGATTTCCGGTAAGTCTTTCTTTTTTTATTTAAAAAAAAGCAGCATGGCGGCATACCATGCTTTTTGCTTTGTATGTCAGAAATATTTATTGCATGGAGAAACAGAAATCATCAATCATAAAAATTAAAAAATGTCTCAAATTCTGTGGCTTTGCATGCCCTGCTCTCATGGTGACCTCAGTTTCGGTTTCCAATCCAGTCTGTGCCTTGGTGCGTTCGGGTCAAAGTCATGGGGATCAGTGTGTTCTGGGGAGCTGTCGGTGGACGGTCGTGGTGGACTCAGCAGAAGTGCAGTGTCTCCTCGGTTGATTGCCTCCTGACGGCCTAACATAGATTGGATTGCTGGTCTCGGTTTCTGCGACTTTAGCAAATCCGGGTGCAGCTGCGAATTGGGATTCGGAATGAGCGGCGTGGGAGCAACGCCACTGTACAGCCCAGAAGATGGGACAGCAAAAAAAAAAAAGAAACAAGGGCGTCGCCGAGCGGCAGACATGTCCGTCACCAGCAATGCCACGCACTTGCGACACCCCGTACTCTTAGTGTCACATCCTGACACAAAATTGGAAGGGATTTTGTCTTCTAGTTCACGAGATACAGCTTGAAGAAGAAACATATAGCGCAAAGAAGGAAATTTCAGTTTTCAAGGTCACACTTCAAGGTCAAGATCAGCATCATATAGTAAAAAGGCAAGTGTCCGTGTGTGTGTCTGTCTGAAACACAAAACTCCGCCGTTTTTCGACCGAATCGCTTCAAATTTGCTGTGAGCCCTAACGGGGCGATGGCAACGGCAACCTGAGGCGGCCGTGTCATTTGCGCGGTTTGGCAAATGCGCGAAACGCGTATCCGCCGGCCTCTCGGCGCCCGTATCTCCGGTATTTCTGGACGGATTGCCTTCAAATTTGGAAGGTAGATGACCGGGGACAGTGACTATCTGTGTGCCAAACCGGAAGCGAATCGATTCATAAACGCGCGCGATATACGCCGCTTCACCTTTACACAAAGAATTCCGCCGTGTCTCAACGGAATCGCTTCACACTTGCTGTCAAGCTTGCTGTGGCCGGGGCAAAGCCTGGCAGCAAATTTGAAGAGAATCGGGAGAGCGCTTCACTCTCAGAGCAGCGCCAACGGGAAACGGGGCCTTATAACTCCGCCGTTTCTTAACCGAATCGCTTCAAATTTGCTGTACTCAGCGTTACTAGTACTTGGCGTTACCGTTACTACGCGTTACCGTTACTAGGGAGAGCGCATCACTCTCAGAGCAGCGCCAACGGGAAACGGGGCCTTATAACTCCGCCTTTTTTTTTAACCGAATCGCTTCAAATTTGCTGTACTCAGCGTTACCAGTACTTGGCGTTACCGTTACTAGGCGTTACCGGTACTCGGCGTTGCGCTAGTGGTGATAATTTATGCTCGGATGTGTTCTTCTCTAGGGTATACAGTACCACACACAATCTGAAGCGCTTCTGTCAAGTACAAATGTGGAAAATATGGCGTAAAACCCAATTTGTAGACCCCTACCACTTTCAAGGCCTACCGATCTCCCGTGACCTTGACCTTGATCGGTATGCCACTATCAGAACGGGCATAAGCCAAAGTACCTACATGCCAAATTTGAAGACTCTAACACTAACGGTGTGGGAGTTATGGCCCCTTAAAGATTTTCGGTTTTCAAGGTCGTACGCCAAGGTCAAGGTCACGACGGCAAAACGTTTTTGCGCGGATGCCTTCCTCTCATGGTGACACACCAGCACACAAAATTTGACGTGATTCGGTCAACCCGTTCGAAAGATATCCTTGGGACAGACAGAAGGAGAAAAAATGACCCTCCGATTTTCAGGCTCCAGCGATCTTTTTTACCTTGACCTTGACCTTGATCGGTATGCCATCATCAGAACGGGCATAAGCCAAACCACCTTCATACCAAGTTTCAACATCCTATGTTGATCGGTGCCCGAGATATGGCTAAAAATAGATTTTCGGTTTTCAAGGTCATACGTCAAGGTCAAGGTCACGACGGCGAAATGGTTTGCGCGGACCTCTTCCTATTAAGGTGGCACGCCTCCACACAAAATTTGAAGCGATTCTGCCAACCCGCGGAATCGGCAGTAACTTTGCTGATTCCACGTAATCAGCAAATCGTTGCCTATTTCACGTATTGAGCAACGATTTGCCGAATCTGTGTAAAGGGTGTTTTTTCTTGCCTATTTCACGGAATAGGCAGCCGATTACGTGGAATGGGCAGCCGATTACGCGGAATCGGCAATTTCCGCTATTACACGTATTCGGCAAATTTGAATTTCAGTAACTCTATATCATTCAATTTCAATAAGTCAATATCATTTTCGCACTTGTGATTCGGCCACATGTTTGTAGGATGAATAAAATTTCTAAGTTCATTTCAAACAGAGATCAACATTCAACATGAAATTTGAATGGTATGTAAAATACAAGTGTACGAATTGTACTAAAACTTGAAGCTAACAGAGCCATTTCAGCATTCTACTTGAGTGAAGTTTGCCTTTACCTACTGTCTGTCCCACTCACCCTTTATCTCTCACATAATGATAATACTTGAGTTATTGTCTGAATCTTCTGTTTTATTTTATAACTTTTGATGGTTATATTCAATTACAGTGTATTTTGTGCTAGAAAAATTGAACGGGGTAAATGTTAGTGAAAAGAAAGACAAGAAAAACAAATTCAATAATAGTCACATTGAATCATTGAATCAAATAATTTCATTAAGGATGAAAATCTTTTTAAAAAGCACATCACAGTCGCTATCTATCAGCACAAATGTTAATTCCATATTAAGGAAATGTTTGCTCTCTCTCTCTCTCTTTCGCTCTCTCTCTCTCTCTAAGGTACTGTTGATCATGACGAAAATCGATATCGTTGGAAATTCTCTCTCTCTCTCTCTCTCTCTCTCCGTTTTCCAAACGTACAAGTGTCAAACAAAGGAAATAGTAGTGATTGAAAAAGTATGAATATAAAATGCAATAAACGAAACGGCACAGTGTGGCCCAGACCGTAACCGATCATGTGAAAGTTCAGTGATGAGCCTATTTGTTTTCACATTTGTTGTTCACTGGGTGGCAATGACTATTGCACTGGAGTCCGTTTTGTCTGCATCTACAGCGTTTGGTTTTGCAAGTACATGTACACTTAAGTTAACAAACCCTTGACCTCCGGTTTGTGAATGGGAAGAGACGATTGTCCGGAATGGAAAAATGATGTCATCCACATCAGTCAGGGTCAAAAGCTGGCTGTCTGCCTTAATCAGTTGATTAATCACGTTTTATGTCGGCACTTTCTCCGGTGAGGATTTTGACAATGTTTCTGTAATCGTCGGTAGCTGTAGAGAGTATTTCAGGAAATTTGCCTTTTCAATCTCAGATTCGAATCTTTCTTCACTTCGCTCCATCTCGTGTCACAGAGTAAAGGAAAGATCAGGGGATCGCTAAAAAGCACAATGACAGGCTATGAATTGAAATTGTGACTATGAATTCATGCTGAACTAATACCTCAGTCTGATTACTGTTAACATAAACGAAAATTCTGTAGAGGGATGTTTAACACGATTAAACTGGCTTGATGATGTGATAACTATTCATTCAAAAGTTGCCGAATATGCGGAATAGCGGAAATTGCTGATTCCGCGTAATCGTCTGCCCATTCCGCGTAATCGGCTGCCTATTCCGTGAAATAGGCAAGAAAAAATACCCTTTACACAGATTCGGCAAATCGTTGCTCAATACGTGAAATAGGCAACGATTTGCTGATTACGCGGAATCGGCAAAATTACTGCGGAGCATGATTTGTCATTCATTTTTCCTTAGTTTTGTTTCCATTTTTCATGCATGCAAATGTGTTTCTTTAATTGTATTGTGCTTGTACGAGACCACACTATAATTTCACCTAACGTGATAATAAAGTATTTTTGACTTTGACTTTGACTTTGACTTGACACAATGTTAATTTATGTTAGCGATTAAAACGTGTTAACATTTTAAATGGCAAACACTGGCAAATTCACTTTAAAACTGAGATAGTACATAAAAAGCGTACGCCATCAGGCACCTATGTTTAATTCCTAGCCTACTGTGACGCAAGGCTGCAAGCGTTGCTTGTGAACTAAAACATATCTAATTAATTCAACCAGTAAGTATTTTTGTATAATTATTTTAAATTGTGTTGTTATTATAGTTATCACAATATATTTTAAAAACAGTTTAATGGATATTTATTTTAGATCTGACGTTATAGTGGAAAGAATCATTGTCAGTGTTGAGCGACAGAGGCGACGCCACATTGTCAAACAATAGGCGCTTGAGAGAAGTCATAATGACAGGTTAATTTACGAACACAAAAGGCGTAATTTTGTTAAATCCCCCCAATTTTTGTGTGTTAAAACTGTCGGAGTGCATTTTAGATGTGTCAATGTACCATTATCAACAATCAGAAATTTAAAAGCAATTAGTTTGTCCTATTTTATCTTTCTTCTCAGGCTACATTTGGATTGTGCACAACACTTCAACTTTTCTATTGTTTTAGCCCCCCTGTTGGCTTTTTCACGTTCTGCCTCTAGATGTTTTATTTTTCCCTTTGCTAACGGCAGCTTCGCGATCATCCATACTTTGTCTTCTCACATCCTTTGTTGCACAAGTTTGGGGACAATGTAGGGGACACTAGATCTATCTCAAGGACAGTGTTGAGTGGCACAGTGCATAACGCCAGGGCCGGACCTAAGTTTTTATGGGGGGGGGGGGGGGGGGGGGCTAATTCATCGAGGTGTGAAAGCACCAAGACCGCTAGGGCAGCTCCCCGGAAAACGTTTAAATTTGAGAAGCAAAATAGTGCAATCTGGTCATGAAATAAAGGACTAATGACATTACTTTTCATACCCCTATTGAAACATGTTTGAACCATTAAGTACACATCATGCTGCTTCCACACTGCTAGGTATATAGCCCGCGAGGAAATTTAGCTGCCGCTCGGCGACATGAATTGTTTTTATGTGTGTTTTTTTAGAAAAAAGGGTGGGGGCTGCAGCCCCCACGTCCGGCCCTGTACGTCCGGCCCTGAACGCGTTCGTTTCGTGTCAAGTAAACCTGAGTTCGAACGTGGGTACAGGGGATTTTCCTCTCACTTTGCACTAGGCCTTATGGTCTGAATGTGTAGTCTTTTGGATGAGACAACAAACCGAGGTCCTGTGTGCCCATGCACTTAGCACACGTTTTAAACCCAGTGGCAACGAAAAAGTTGTCATTTGGTCAAACTTACCACCACCACCACGCCATCACACCAACACCCCTTTCTTCCTTTCTCAATCACACAAAAAATCGCGACGCAAAAAAAACACGGCCGTCCTCTCCGGCGCGTCGAGGACATAATTCAAGAACGATCTCCATGTGGGAGCAACCCTGAATTTCAGATACGCCTCAGTGACTATAAAATACCTAATTCCGCAAGCTATGAAACATTCTTCAACATGGATACTGCTGGTAGAGGGCTATAACTGTATCTTATATATATTTTCGAAATCTGTCTGTCTGTCCTGTCTGTGTGTCACTTATGCACGGCCACATTCTCA
>CM065690.1:8512352-8646737 GCA_017654935.2 Phymorhynchus buccinoides
TGGAGTTTGTTTTCATTCATCCATGTTTTGACATTACTGACACATCCTTGAAGACCTTGAACAGTGGAGTCGAAGTCAGAAAGAGTTGTTTCCGTGCATAGCTGATTATCATCAGCGAATGCATGATGATTTACAGAATGATTCTTAGCAATGTCGAAAAGGGGTTGCGTATGCAATACAAAAAGCACAGGTCCCAGGACAGAGCCCTGGGGAACGCCATACTTAACAGTCAATGGAGTGGATTTATGGCCTGCTATGGAGATTGTTTCAGTTCTGTTTGAGAGATAGGCTTTAAACCAGGAGAGAGTAGAGCCAGAAATGCCAAAGGAATTGGAAAGTCTGTTTAGTAGGATAGCATGGTCAATAGTATCGAAAGCGGTGGAGAGGTCTAGTACAGTAAGGACAGACATTTTACCATTGTCAAGGGTTGTTAGGATATCATTCATGATCTTAAGAAGGGCGGTTTCGGTGCTATGATGGGGTCTGTATGCTGACTGTAAGGAACTGAGTAAATTGTTGCGAGTCAAATGTTCGTTTAGTTGCAAAAGAACAAGGCGCTCAAGTAGTTTCGACAGAAAGGGGAGATTTGAAACTGGTTTGTAATTTTTCAGGTCATCAGGATCAAGCGATGGTTTCTTAAGCAGAGGTTTTACCAAAGAGCACTTGTACTCGTCAGGAAAGGTCCCAGAAGTGAGGGATGCATTCATGATGTCAGTGATGAAAGGCAACAAAGCGTCAAGAGAGTCTACAAGCAAGTCAGAGGGAAATGGGTCGAGTTCACAGGTTTTGAGTGGAGAGGAAAGAATTGTCCGTTTAATTACATCTTGAGTCACAGGGGTGAAATGAGTCAGGGGCTGGCCATGAAAAGGCTATTTCTGAGTCTGATGTTGTGGGACCAGCTACAGCAAACTGCTTGCTGAATTGTGGAGACCTTAAGAAGACCAGGTATGCTCATGAAGTTACTGTTGCTGCTTTGTTTCTGCTTCAAACTGAAGCTTACCAACAGTACACTGCACAGCTGAAAGAGGCTGAGAGCAGACTGTCATTCATGGAGTGGAAGTCTGAAAAGCAAAAGAAGCATCTTCAGTTTCTCTACTGGTCGCTGGTAATGGAGTTTGAATTGTCCATTCTCACGTTTGTGAGGTCTCTCAGAACCTCAAGCTTCCCCCTGTACATGCAGTCCCTTGAAGAACTTCTGCCATGGAATTCCTCCTTGATCACTATCACTATGCGCGCTGGCTGCCTGTCCATCTACGGGACATGAAAGAACTGCCGACCAAAGCTCCAGAGATTGCCCAGGCTTTTGCTGCAGGAAAGTTCACCGTCCAGAAGACAGACAAAGCTTTCTCATCCATCGCTTTGGACCACACCCATGAGCAAATGAACAAGATGGTCAAAGGTGAAGGAGGGGCTATTGGACTCACAGAAAATGCAGCTGCGTTTGAACGTTGGATGACAGCTGGGCCAGAAATGGCACGAATCGTTCAGGAGTATGAACAGACAACGATGTCAGTAAGTAACAGTGACAAAATGCACCATGAACAGACTGAGAGTCACCAGAAACGGTTCAAAATCGACCTTGACTCACTCAGAAAGAAACTGTCGTATCTGGGGAATCCCTTTGCAGAAGAGAGTGAAGAACGTCTGTCTCTGTCTACCAAAGACGTTGCAAATGTCGAAGTTGTAAAAACAGTGATGAATGCCAACGAGATAGGCAAAGCAGAGTACCTGGCGTTTCTTGATGAGAGACTACAGCAAAGAACAAAGCTACTGTCAGACTCTTTGCAAATGAAGAGAGTTGCCTTGTTCAGCAATCAGAATAAGTCCTCACAGAAGACCAAAGACCTCAAACTGAAGACAGCCAAAACCAACTGTGGCTTGTTTTCAAGACTGTACATCGGATGTCAGGCTAGAGGAGGTGATCTCTAGGAATCTTTTGAGCACGAGAATCAGTCCTTTCCACCATCAATATCAGATTCTGGAGATATGCGGCAAGGCATCAAATCAGACCTCCTTAATTCAGTGCTTTGAAAGAAATCATGACCCGGTTCTCAGTGAGCCACACGTGTCAGCTGTTGTCATTGATGGTGCTGCCCTTGTGCACATTCTAAAACCAGGACAAGCCCAAACCTTCCAAGACTACAGTGTTTTTTTGCCACACATCCTGACGTGCCTGGCTACTGCGGATCGTGTCGACGTTGTCTGGGACTGTTATCGTGACAACAGTCTGAAATCATCAGTAAGGAAGAAGCGAGGGTCTGGCATCAGAAGAAGAGTGAATGCAGATGTTTCGCTGCCACGCAACTGGCCTGAGTTCCTTCGAAATAGCCAGAACAAAACAGAGCTGTTTCATTTCTTGTCTGAAAATGTCAAGCTTGTCAAGGAAGAAGGGAAAATGGTCATCGCAACACAAGGCGTGGATATTGTCAGTTCTAGTGACGTTTCAGAAGACCAGAAATCCCAGCTGTCACCCTGTTCACATGAAGAAGCGGACACAAGACTCATTGTACACTGTTTTGACCTGGCCCAGACGAAGCACAGGGACGTGATGATCAGAACTTCAGACACTGATGTTGTCGTGCTGGCCACAGCTCATTACCATTCACTCAAGCTAGACACATTGTGGATTGCATTTGGTGCTGGGACACATTCTCGCTTTCTCCCTGCTCATACCTTTGCCAGAGAAAGCAGCAGCATCTCTGATGTTTCACTCACTAACAGGTTGTGACACTGTTTCTTTCTTTATCGGTGTTGGAAAGAAAACCTGCTGGGAGGTGTGGATGTCTGATCCAGAATTCACAAAGCTTTTCCTCAAGATGCTGACTTCACCAGAGACACTGCAGGGCAGTTTTCCTCAGGTTGAACGGTTTGTGTCACTGATGTATGACAAAACTAATGTCCACAGCAGTGTGAATGACACCAGAAAACGCCTGTTCACAAAGAAAGGGTGCATGCTGGAAATGATCCCACCAACTCAAGCTGCCCTTCAAGAGCACACAAAACGTGCTGTCCTTCAAGCCCTCATATGGAAGGAAGCAGTTATTGCCCAGCCAGAGATGCATGATCCAGAACAGTGGGGATGGGCCAGAAAAGACGGCACTTACAGGCCTGTGTGGACCACTCTTCCCGAGGCCTCAAAGATCTGCACTGAGTTAGTCAAGTGCGGGTGCAAGCTGGACAAAAAAGGGTGCACAGGCAACTGCAAATGTGTGGGAGCAGATCTTCCATGCACAGCACTCTGTGCTTGTGATGGCAAGTGTCAACGTGACTGAACAGTGTGAACAAATCTGGCCGACGTTCATGGACTTCTGACAGTGTGAGTTTCTGTCTTGTGTATCACCATCTAAAAAGTTGTGATGAGTGTTTGTCAAACATATTTTATGTTTCTTAACAGTTTGAAAGAATGTAGTCTATAAATGTGTGAATTTGCAAGTTAGAAAAAATGTAGGTTGACTGTGTAGCTAATACTAGAGTCGTTGCAACATCATTCGTAAAAATACATACGATTCAGGGGTTGCAGTAGATTGGTCTAAAGGATAATTATATGTGACATAATGTTTCTTGACTTTGTTTAAAAATGTGGGACAATGTACCTTTTGCAAGGTAAAAGTCTATCTGACAAGAATGGGTTTATTTGTTTACACACCCAACACATGCGCGCATGTTGGAACGTTCGTTATCAGAAGCCGCATAAGGACTAAATGCTTTCAAATGCAGATTTTATTTATGTGGGAAGTTTTTTTTACCTGTCTCCATTTCAAAGAGAGGGTATTAACAAACATCACTTTGGCTTTTTGAGTAAAAAAACCTTCTGATTTTGCAGACAGTAAAGATTATACTCTGCGTCCCTTGCAAAAATGCGTTTTGGGGGTAAACGTCCCATAATTTTCTTCACAGCTCTCTTAGAGCTTGCCCCCCGGCTGTTTCTAGACCCTGAAACATGCCTCTATCACTGTGCAAAGTGTCATACTGGTATCCAGAAGTGAACAATTCGCCCTTTTTTTGCAGTTAGGCCCCCCACTATTAGTCATAACCGATGTATTGTTCTTCATCACAAGAAAACAGAACATGTCTGCTGACCACTGTCTCTTTTCTTACTTCCACACCCACCACTTTTTAAAAAGAATTCAAGTGATTACAGAGAACTAGCCTACATACTTTGTTCATTTAGTTCATATTTTACATTACTGAATCGTCCACATAACATTTTATTTTTTAATCTCTGATTTCATAGTAACTTGCTGAAAGAAAATATATATCTTATTCTCAAAATCGCATATTAGTTTATAGATTAGCCTAATTATTTCTCAGGACCCTTGGCTTAACGACACAGATTGAACATTATGAGTAACAACCATGTGCAGCATTGCCTTCATAATCCATGTTATAGTGGGGGGGGGGTATTAGAAAGTTATCATAATTTCTGAAAATCATAGATCATAATTAATTATTATGCTTGGATATAACTTGTTTGATAATTATAAAATTAAACTAGGCTTACGATAGGAAGCTGAAGTTTAATTTGAATTATTTTGAATCTATTGAAGGGAAGAGAAGTTACGCGAGATGCGGGAACAGATCACGTGACGGCAAGAGTCAGGCTTTAGCGTTGTTGTGTCCACTAGGCCTACGATAGGGAGGGCATGTCTAATTGAACCATTTCAAATCCAAAGAATGGAGGGCGCGTAACTTCTCTTCCCTTCAATAGATTCAA
This sequence comes from Phymorhynchus buccinoides, assembly GCA_017654935.2. Taxonomy (NCBI): domain Eukaryota; kingdom Metazoa; phylum Mollusca; class Gastropoda; order Neogastropoda; family Raphitomidae; genus Phymorhynchus; species Phymorhynchus buccinoides. The sequence goes on from CM065690.1 coordinate 8,517,067, forward strand.
AATAATTCAAATTAAACTTCAGCTTCCTATCGTAAACCTAGTTTAATTTTATAATTATTTCTCATCTATTTCTCGTCCAGAGAAATTACGCGAGACTTTAGAGAACCTAGTGGACAAAAACAACATACCCAAAACAAATGAAGCGTAGGCTTCAACATAAAACACCAAACATACCAGATTATATACACCGAACAGGGTAATGGATCATCAGCATCCAAATTATATTCTATGTATATAGGTATATATCCGCAGTTGCACAAAAACCAAAGCTTGAAACAAGAAGTAATTAAAAAATGATTGGGTACCAGCATTAATGACAGATTAATTGAAAAATATGAATTTGCCATGAAGCAGCCTCCACAGCACAGTTTAGTCATCATCCAATCAAAGTTCTGTGCATAGGCACACCAACACATACACTGATACAGTGCATATATCATTATATGTACAAAATGATTAAATGAAATCAAAGCAAGCAACATGCAAGAAAAAAGTCAGTGCTTTGTCACAAAAGTGTCCATGACTGATTGCCCAAAATTTGGGGCGCTAGCTTTATTGTAGAACTTAGAGAAAGTCTTTTGGTTACTCCATCCAGCAGCCTTCATGATGGAAACAATGGAAACTCCTTGGCTGGCAGCTGCACTAGTACTCGCAGCCCGCGTGCTATGGCTACCATATTTGTCCGTGTCAATGCCAGCCTCTTCCAACACATGTTTCACCCAGCAAGAAAAAGTTTCCCTAGAGATAGGGCTGTGTGGCCTTATGAAACTGATGAAGAGTTTTTCCCCTTGTCTAAGCTTCTGTGTCATTTCCAAATATCTCTCTAAATGCTTCACCAAACACAACTTAGAATTTTTTGGAAAAGCTAATATTGTTGCTGGCTCTGTATGCGTTCCTGGTCGAGTGTGCTTTTGCTTGTCAGAGAAAAATATGGTGCATTTCTGCGGGTTTAATTTAACATCACTAACATTTAGTGCATACAGAGCATGACCTCTTTGCCCTGTCAACAGAGTCAACAACATTACTGTTCTAAGAGTTAATTGCTTTAAGGACAGTTCCTGCACATGTGGCCATTCCAATAAATGGTCCAAAACAACATCCACACTCCACACTTCCTGATATATTGGTAAAGCAGGTCTCATTTCAAACACGCCTTTTAAAAGTCTGCATATAGCTGGGTGACTCCCTATAGAAGGTCCTTTGTCATTCTCTGGAGCTAAATAGGCATTCAAAGCACTCCTGGCAGTGTTAATCGCACTATAGCTAGCACCTTTAGAATAAAGCAAAGCTAGGAAATTGCCTACTTGTATAGGAGTAGGTGACAATTTATCCAGAGAATTATCATCTGCATACTGTTGCCATTGTTTAATATAGCAGTCATACGCTTTCTTGGTCGCTGGTCTCCAAGATGCTAACACCAGGTCTGCTGCAGTAGTTGTCAACCCTTTAACAGTGAATCTTTCCCTGATATCCTGCATAGCAGCAGGCGAAGCTTGCCCTTTTCCACAAGTCGGTGTGTTTTGTCCAGGTGGCTGGGCAGTATCAGGGAGTCCTTGGTCGCCGGTATGGGGACAGGCTCTGTAGTCAGCATCCTGGAGAGGAGCGGCCACCAGGTTTGTGTCGGCCACCTGGGGACCACCAGCACCCCCGTACTCTGCTCCTGCAGCACCTTCTGCAAGACTTGCAGAATTACACTGAAAGGGGGAAAAGCATAAAATTCAGTGAGTTTCCAAGAAATTGAAAAAGCGTCCACTGCATACGCCTCAGGATCTGGTCTGTAGGAAACATAGCATGGATACTGTTTGTTAATGCGATAAGCAAACAAATCCACTGAGGGCTTGATGTTCAAGCAAGCCAAAGCTTTCTGCAGCATGTCAGGGTTGAGCTGCCATTCTGCATCCAGGTTTATTTTCCTGGACTCCGTGTCTGCTGCAGTGTTCTCCTTGCCTGGTAAGTACGCTGCTGAGAGCCATATGTCACGGGCAACACACCACTGCCAAATAGTGAAAGTGATGTCATTACATGAATCTGAGTGGCTAGTGCCAAAATGATTGATGCATGCAACAGCTGTAGTGTTATCCGTCAACACACGCACTGCTTTCCCTGAAATTTCATTCTCAAACATTGCAAAGCAAAAAGGATAGCTTTCAGCTCCAAATAATTGATGTGGAACTCAGCTTCCGCCGGAAGCCAGGCACCACCAGACCGCCAGTCTCCAAGGGAACACCCACAACCAGCTTTACTTGCATCTGAAGTAATGGTGATTTCAGGCTCTCTGTCACAAACATAATTTTTTGCACAGTCAATGTTATCAATCCACCACAAAATGTCATTTCTTGCAAGGGGAGAGAGGCACATAATACCATCAAAATCGCCTCTGGAACATTTGAGTGCCATTTTCTTATCTTCTTCCAAGTGGCGATAGTGTAATGCCCCATACTTAACAGTTGGGAAACTTGCTACCAGCATGCCCACTACTTGAGCGACCTCTGATTTTGGGTTGATTTTTCTTCAGCAACTGTGTGCAGCCCACTTTAATTTTCTCCTTACGCTCTTTAGTCAACTCAACTGTCATGCTTTTTGAGTCAATGATTACCCCAAGGTACTGAATGGTCTGAGAGGGACATAGGGCAGATTTCTCTGGATGAATAACAAACCCCAGTGCTCTAAACAGCTTTACAGTCTCAGTGATGTTACATTGACAATCAATTTCACTTCTCGCAACCAACAAAGAGTCATCAAGATAAGAGGATGAAACATGACCTCTCTCCCTCAACCAAGCAAAAACAGGTTTCAACAGCTTTGTGAACTTTCTAGGTGCCATTGCTATTCCATTCGGTAAACAGTTAAATTCCCACAACTGACCCTTCCAACTGAATCTCAACAGCTTTCTGTGGGCCTGCCATATAGGTACTGAATAATAAGCATCCTTTAAGTCTATTGAGGCCATGAAACAGTCTTTTGTAATCAATCTAAGGGCTGACTGCTATTATCCATCTTAAAATGATGGTATGTGATTTCCCTATTCAAATGCTTCAAATTCAAAATCATTCTGTGTGTGCCATCCTTTTTAGGACGAGTGAAAATAGGTGACACAAATTGACCTGTCTCAGGCACGCACTCTGAAATAACACCTTTCTGGGATAGTTTCTCTATCTCCTTATCAATTGCGCAAATTTCTGGGCTAGTCAAGCTTGGTTGAGTGGGAGAGAAATGTGGTAAATCTTCAATATCCGAAACCAGATCTATTTTGGCCCCAGTGATCAACTCAAGAATCTCGGGGTCAGAGGTCAAATCTTTCCATGGAACAACATAGTGCTGCAACCTCCCAGCAGTAAACACATCAGCTTCTTCTTTTAGTTCCTCAATCAGCCTTGGGAGTGTCGCATAAAATTCACTCACCTCATTGTGTGATTGTGACTCCCAGTGGGAGGGTGTCTGGCCACTCAAGCCTGCTGCTTGTTGTTCTGCCTCTTGTGGTAGGCAGGAGAGTGCTTCTTGTTCCTGTGCCACTGACTCTCAAACTGATTTTTCCGACCTAAAAAAGATGGTTGGGGCGCTTGTCATGGTATCTGGCTCCCCCAGGTCTGGGGCCAGAGAGTTTGGCCCCAATGTTGTCCAGATCCTTTGCCTCCTTCACAGAGGCAGACAAGTTATCCCCAAACAGTTTGTCAGTAACCGGCACACTCTCTGCACAGATGCCAGCCGCGATGTTTTGGTTTAGGTAGGGCTTTATTCCTACACGTCGTTTGATCGAGAGCTCTTGTGACGCATGCCCAAGCAGAGCAATGGAATCCGTTAGGTTGCTGACTGCCGTTTCAAGTAGATCGGCCTTTTCGGTTCTCTGCGCCTCTCTGATTGCTTGCATGGCTCTCACTGACGCGCTCGCGGCACGCACTACGAGGCGCTGCGTGTGCACTGTGCGAAGGTCATTCTTTCTCGCTCTTGATGGAATCGCTTTCCAAATTTCTTTGTTGACCGTGAGAACGCAGAGCTTTTCACAGTTGGTAGGTCGGACATATTTGTCGGTCAGTTTTTGCACTTTCTTATCGGACAGTTGTTTGGAGAACCGCTTATTGGCGAGTTTCGCAATCGATGTTGAAACTCTAATGCCGGTCTCTTCGTCATCATCAAGCTCGTCGTCAAGTTCCTTTATCAGTTCATCTTCCTCATCGCAATTGATCGACACTACATCGTCGTTTGCTTCAGTATCGCCTTCGGTTTCAGACTTGGTGTCTGAACTTTCCTCGCTCGAAGTTTCCCATTTCCGTTTTTTCGATTTTCTTTTGTCTTCCGCGCGCAATCCGCTTGACCCTGTTTGCAATCGAGAGGGTCCGGCGTCACAATTCGATCATTCCGTTTGAGGCTGAGATGCCAAGCCTGCAATCAATCGGTCTAGCTTGGCATCCAGGTCGTGGAATTTTCTATTCCATTTTGCATCCATGCTCTCTAAAGCCGGTGTGTCCCGCGATCCTGTTGCAGTGTGCTCATTCACTGGCACCGGGCCGTCAGGCCTGTGGTCCAAGTCCGACATCGTAAGATGTCATGGTAAAACCAAACACAAGTGGCAAATGTATAGATCAGCGTAAGCTGATCAGTGGAACAAGACCAGACTCGGTGGCAAAACAATTTAAACAGCATAAGCTGAGAAAATGCACAAACGGCACAGTGTAGACTTGGGTTGGGGGAGAACAAAGAACGCCACCTTCCCGCTCGGTGCCAGACACATTCGAGCGCGTGCGCACACACGAGTCTAGTGCCTGTCGGTTAGGCCTAGGCGTACGGGTTATATTCCGGTTAAAAACGACCTTACCTGTTGAAATATACCACAAAACACACACACTAATACTAATATACAACACACTATATTGGGGCGTGAAGGGAAAATTATAACTAAAATTGAAAATTATTTTCCTGTGCTAAAAGACCATGGCACTGCCGCCGACGTGTTAGCGCCGACTGACTCTTGCTGTCACGTGATCTGCTCCCGCATCTCGCGTAATTTCTCTGGACGAGAAATAGATGAGAAATAATTTTGTTAGACATGCCCAAGACATTTGTCGTTTTTCTTATGCTTTTTACAATCTTCAAATAATCATGATATTTCTAGTACTTGATGTTTTTAAGATTCAAAGTGTCTGCTTTAATTTACAATTACGTCTGTGGCACACAATGCCTAGAAATATATTTCGAGATGCATTTCAAGCTTTGTTAGCAAACAGGTCTGAAGAAGAATGGATGGGCGTGTCTATATTACACTGCCATGAATGGATACAATAACACAAACTCTCCTTATTGCAAAAGGCCCTATCTTAAAGCAATTCACAGTTGAACTTGTGGTGATGCCTGCAAGGAAGACGTTTTGATATGTAGTACAAGTAACCAGAAAATGATGAAGTATGAAGAATAAATTGCAATTACGTACTGGCATGCCTGACATCAATTGTTTATGTCCATAACATGGTGACTATTACATGCCACTCCCTTTCACAGTACATAAGGAAGAGCCTCCCTAACAGAATCACGCACCAAGTAAATATCTTCTCTTGCCTACATTATCCTGCCCTTTGTTTCCTTCTGGAATACATATTCGCTACAGTCGTGCATCCAGCCTCAGTAAGATTAGATTGAATGGTGTTTGACTGTGTGAAACGGAAGGAGATGGGTATAATACTAGGGGAAGACGGGGTAAAAAGCGCATGGGCGGGTAAGAAGCCCACCCCAATTATCTCATGAAATGAAGCAAATTTCAGTCTCATTTTGCCCATGAGACGAGCGTTAATGTCTAGCATTCGTCTCATGGGCAAATTTGACTGAAATTTTCTTTATTTCATGAGATAATTGGGGTGGGCTTCTTACCCGCCCATGCGCTTTTTACCCCGTCTTCCCCTACTTGCTTGCCATTCGCCATTCTTCGAGGATATGCGCATAATTAATGAGTGAACGAAAACGAGGCTCTCGTGCACTGAGGTTCTGTCCCTTTCTGATGAGATTTGACACTAGGCTTGTGTGTGTGTGTGTGTGTGTGTGTGTGCGTGTGCGCGTGCGTGCGTGTGTGTTCAAACCCCCACTACCGGGTTCTTCAATATGATAAACTTAGTAAGCAGTGGGCTTAAAAAATTACTGGGTCTAAAACTTTGGACCCTGGTTTTTTTAAGGGTAGCATGCCTTTAAAAATGTCATGAAATAGCCCCCAAACCAATTTGTAGGCAAGTACCCAGTAGTCGAGTTTGGTCAGAAAGTGTGTATCAATATACACCCCTGTCACACTGCATGAAAAGTCGGCTCCTATTTTTTATACCCAGTATTCCAATTTAGCATATCCTAACACACAAGGCATGACCCATGTTCATATCCTCGTAATCTCTTATAATACTTCTAATTGATGCATTGGTTATGGATTTTAAATGTTGTAGAAAGCAGGAGCAGCAGAAATGAGGAAACCTGGTTTGCCTGAGTTTGACAGGAAACCCAGTAGTAGGCATTAGATTCTTTGTGTGTGTGTGTGTGTGTGTGTGTGTGTGTGTGTGTGTGTGTGTGTGTGTGTGTGTGTGTGTGTGTGTGTGTGTTTCTGTCATTGTTTCTCTGTCTCTCTGTCTCTCTCTGTCTCTCTCTCTCTCTCTCTCTCTCTCTCCAGAGGGCTGGATGTAAAAAAGCATGTTATTGCTTACTCTATTACCCTCTATAAATAAAAGTCAATCAATCAATCAATCAATCTCTCTCTCTCTCTCTCTCTCTCTCTCTCTCTCTCTCTCTCTCTCTCTCTCTCTCTCTCTCTCTCTCATAGCTTTTAATCCTTAATCCTATCATTGTGGGTGTGTGTGTGTGTGTGTGTGTGTGTGTGTGTGTGTGTGTGTGTGTGTTATCTCTGTCTCTCTCTCTCTCTCTCTCTCTCTCTCTCTCTCTCTCTCTCTCTCTCTCTCTCTCTCTCTCTCTCTCTCTCTCTCTCTCTCTCTCTCTCTCCTCATAGCTTTTCATCCTTAATCCTATCATTGTGGTGTGCGTGCGTGTGCGTGTGCGTGCGTGTGCGTGTGCGTATGTTGTGTGTTTATCTCTGTCATTGTCTGTATCTGTCTCTCTCTGCCTCCCTCTCTCCCTCCTCTCTCTCTCTCTCTTTCTATCTCTCTCTCTCTCTCTCCCACTCACTCATATATGTGTTCTGTTTGTGTAAAAGAGTGTGTATGTCGTGTAAATAGTTGTTGTGTGTTACTCTGTGTGCATCTGTCTGTCTCAGTCTTTGTGTGTTTACATGTATGTCTGTATCCATCTGTCTGTCTATCTCTCTATCACTGTGTCTGTCTGTCGCTTTCTCTAGCTCAGTATCTCTGTGTATTAATCAGTCTTTCTGTCTCAGTGTCTCCTTGTTTCTTTGGGTGTGCTGTAATCTGTTTGTGTGCATTTGTGTGTTCAGGTGTCTGTGTGTATATGCACGCACATGCGCCTTTGTGTGTGCACGTGTGCGTGCCATTGTGTTTGTGTACTGATGCGAGTGTGCTTGTGTGTGTGTTTGTGTGCATGTGTGTTAGAAAGAGACACCCAGAAAGAGACAAGGACACAGTGAGTCAGAGTTAGAACGAGAGACTGACAGACACCATGGACACTGTGTGAGAGAACAAAGGAACTGACGAATGAATGAAATTTTATTTATGCAGGACGGTATCAATAAGTATAAACACATTTTTACATTCAGCGCTTCTCCGAGAATCAGAAGGTGAATTAACATGAACATCAATGCAAACATGCAGAGACAGAGACCCCTGAGACAGACAAACCGATGGACACACACAAACGTGCACCAATGCAGAGTGACATGCACAAGATTTGTGTGTGTGGACGTAGACATTCTTCAGTTTTTTACACAGACAGATACTGAGACAGCAGACAGACAGGGAGGGAGGAAAATATTAAGAGAGACAGAGAAGAACAATGAGACAGAACGAGAGAGAGAGAGAGAGAGAGAGAGAGAGAGAGAGAGAGAGAGAGAGAGAGAGAGAGAGAGAGAGAGGTTGGGAGGGAAAGAGAAACAGTGTCATAAACACATGTATAATGGGTCGATACCCCTATGCCACAAGCCCGCTATGCTACAGTTTTGCCTCTTTGGTGTAAAGCTCGTTGGTCCATTCTGTGTGTGTGTGTGTGTGTGTGTGTGTGTTTGTTTGCGCGCACACATATACATGTGTGTGTGTGTGTGTGTGTGTGTGTGTGTGTGTGTGTGTGTGTGTGTGTGTGTAACAAAAGCTTATGCACTCTTATTGATTCCTGAACAAGCAGAAAGAGACAATACAGAGACAAGACACACACACGCACGCACACACACACACACACACAATCTCTCACGCACATATGCAAGCCCCCTCGAATATATGGCACACAAAAGTTTAAAACAGAAATGGAATAGCTAAACATGGATTGATTTATAAAAACAAATTAAATCTTAAACCAGTAAGCACTTCCAATGAAAGTTCCATGCACGCTGAACACACACACACACACACACACACACACACACACACACACACACACACACACACACAGAGCGTGCGCACATACATGCATGCATGCAAAAAAGCATGTACGCATGCATGCAAAAAAGCATGTACGCATGCACGCGCGCACGCATGTACGCGCACACGCGCGCGCGTACACGCACCCACGCACACGCACGCACACACACACACACACACACACACACACACACACACACACACACACACACACACACACACACACACACTCAACAGCATGACTTTAAAGGCAGGACAGGGATATAAATGGAGGGAGTTGAGCAAAAACGGCAGTTTTCGCCACATGCTGCGAACAAACCCTTCTTTTCTCCTCTTGTTGGTAGAGGCGTATGTCTAAAAATAGCCACCCGATTCCTGGAATCGGGCGCTACGGCTTTAAAGTTCCTACTAGAGGGAGAATAACCACTGCCTATAGGCTTTATCCACTGACTTTCGTCTTTCAAGTTTGACCAAAGAGAAACCTGGATCAAAGAGAAGATGCATATCTAGATAAAGAAAAACGGCTGTGTAATACGTTTTGCAGTTGAAACTAGATCAGTGAAAGGCTTTTTTCAAGCCACAGTCAAGAAAACTTGACGTTTGGTTCACTCATTTTCTGCTGCTCTTAAACAAAGTATCTTTTTCACAGAAAACAAAACAATCACACTAAGGAAAAGGCAAAAGTTTGATCTTCATGTTGTTACAAGTTTGAAATGCATAAACGGAGTCAAAGCACTATATCATTTTTTTTTTTAAAAGAAAAAGAAAATCCAACACTGACAACGTCTTCCTGAAACTGGCTGTACTGCTCATCCTCGTTTTCGCTCGCGTGACCTCTGACCTCCTAGCTCATTAATAAAAGTGAATTAGTTCTGCATGTAAAGCGAAACTTAAGCAGATCGAATGAAACAGGTTCATGCAACGTGTATGTTTGAATGACAGCCTCTGGTCCTTCACTATCTGCCCCCCAACCCCAACCCCTCTCACTTCATGTCCATTAGCCTATTTAATAGGTTTGGCAGTAATGGTGGGACGATATTGGTAGATTTTTGTTCTTTACATAATTCTCTGTCTCTCATCATCTGTATCTGTCTCTGTCTCTGTCTCTCACTCTCTCATACATTTTGTAAAAATAGGCTTCACCTAATCTTCACCCTTGAAAATAGTTTCCAGTGTTCAGTGTCTCTCTCTCTCTCTCTCTCTCTCTCTCTCTCTCTCTCTCTCTCTCTCTCTCTCTCTCTCTCTCTTGCTCGCTCTTTGTGTGTCTGTCTGCTCTCTCTCTGTTTATCTCTCTCTCTCTCTCTCTCTCTCTCTCTCTCTCTCTCTCTCTCTCTCTCTCTCTCTCTCTCTCTCTCTCTCTCTCTCTCTCTATCTATCTCTCTCCTGTTTGCTTGTGTACAAGTGTTGATTTATAATTGCACATTGTTACTTTGGTAGATCAAAGGTTTGGGAAAGTTTGCATGAAAAATATGCTGAAAACGCTCAAACGTTCTCCCTGACGGAAACGAGTTCTAAAGGAAACACAGATGACTGAACTGCATCAAGCTGATTGCATATTGAGTCAACGTTGCATCAATATTCAAATTTCATTTGGACCTTTCTAAAGTCGAATTGTCTTTCTTCTTTCTTTCCTTTTTTTTATATTACAAATAACTAGACTGCATAAGTATAAGTAAAAGAAGTGAAAAACACAAAATTCTGGCTTATTGCGCATTGAATATGCACCTATTAATCAAAATAAAAAGCATTATAAAAGAACTTAAGAAACAGAACAAGATATGCTAGTTGTCAAGTCTATCAGTTGACAATGGAGGCTATGGCGGTTGTAACACAGTTTTATTCATTCAAGATGCACAGAAAAATGTGCAGGCCCTCATTGCCATTTTAAAGCATGTAAAATTATAGCACAAAAGATTTTTTTCTCTGTCACATATCAATGCAATGTAGTCCATAAGATGCTTTGGATTTACTGTGCTGGAAGAAATATTTGCACCCTTGCTGGCAACGGTGATTTTGGCTCTACATGAGCAGACTAGCCCATTGTGTGACTCGTGATTGTAATGAGCTTAGAGCTTGGTCTGGTTTTTATGACAGGCACATAAAATTGCATGTAGCAAGACATAATTGTACATTAGATAACCAATAAAAGCTAATGTAGTTGGATTCACAAGTGGTAATAGTGGTATTATGGTGACGTCACAAAGGGGCCTGTTTCTCACATAAACCACCAGCTGCGAAGGTGTTTCCCATCATTTTATGTTAGGGGAGGGTCTAAGGTACATGTGTGCCAAAGGACATGCCTTAACCCTAATTTGCAATTTGCCATTCATATTATCCCATAAGCGGACGGACTATAAATGTCTTTACAAATAAGAAATGTCCCATATATATGATCTTCTTGATCGGGAGGACGTAAAACTTTAAATTTGGTGTGTCGTCTGTTGACACGGTAACAGCAGGGATGTCTAAAAATAGCGCAATTGAGTCGTCTACTCTGAATAATTAGTGACGAGTAGACTATGCTCTGAATAATTAGTGACAAGTAGACTACTTAGTTCACTCGGTCACATATGAAATAAAATTGTTAAAGGAAATGCTAGTTCTGTATGCAGTTCTTTTAGTACTCTGGCTGGGACCTTATCTGGTCCCTGGGCTTTGTTCACATCTAAGTGTTTAAGTTTATTCTTTACAGCTTCTACTGTGATAACAATGTCTGTGCAGTCAGCCGGTGATTATTTTTTGACTTGAGGCAAGGAATCTGATTTTCTTTAGTGAAAACACTAGCAAAATAATCATTCAAAACGTTAGCTTTATCCTGGCCAGCTGTAACTATGTCTCCATGTTTATCTTTAAGTGTACTAACGCCAGTACATAACTTAAAGTCACGACAGGGGTATAAAAGGAGAGTGGCATGAGGCGCTGCTAAACAACAATTACATTTAATTATTGAATACTTGTAGCGGTGCCATAGCCGATGAGGTTTAACCGAGGCGTGGTTACCGCTACACCTATCTGTAATAATAAAAAAATCGGGGCTTTACTGGTTTCGTACTGCCTCCGGGCATTGCCTCCAGTATTGTTCCCACCATATTTGTATTTACAAATGTCCCATATGTGTCTGATTCAGAACAAGAGGACGTAAAACACCATTTTCGACGTCGCGCTGCTAAACAACACCAAAATCATTTCGACATCTTAGTAAAACATTTTTATTAGAAAAAACACACCTTATTAGTCAGTACTTGGAAAAGGACCACGGGATTTCGCTGAACACATCATTTCATCAAAAATAGGTAATTTCTTCTAAAAACAGGTACTACCCAAACCACACACTAAACCAAATCGATTTTACTATTTTAACCCAACAGTCATCAGAGATACTCAGCATAGCCTGCAATAAGATGACTAGATGTCGCAACATGGGGGGGGGGGGGGGGTCCCTCTTCTATCTCTACCCCCCCCCCCCCCCCCCCCCTTGGAGTCTCATCACTTTTTCTTGTATAAATGTCTCTTTGTGATATTTCTTAATTGGTTGTATGTACAATAGAGACCTTAGACCTTCAACAAGCTGCTCTCTTTTGCTTTCTGTTATATGTGTTTGTTTAAAACCAATTCTAGGCTAAGCTTAAAGGCCTATCAACCGATCCCTAGAATCGGGTAACGCTGGTCCGACACATCTGAAGCGGCGCGCGAAGCCTGCTCCCTCGCACAATAGGGGGGAAAGCCTAGAATTAATGTACTTCCAAAACAGCTTCGGATTTATCTTACAGTTTTTTGCTATTTGTTTTTCATGATCTTTTGTCTCTTTCCTCAGTTGCTTAGAGCTCCTATCTCTCAATTCTATGGAATCTCGGTATCGTTTACTAGCCTTAGATTTATTCTTTTCCAAGTATCTTCTATAGAGTATCTTCTATAATGTCTGTTCTTCTTATTTACACTTTTTCTTAATCCCGGCCAGTGACATCCAATAATCATGCTTTTTCTTTTTATTCTTACTGTTACCTTTTATTTTGTGTATATTATTGTCCATTGAGAGATGGATTTTATCTTTTATGTCCAACAATCATCAACACTCATGTCAACCGATATTTGTGGTCACTCTTACTCAGGGGACTAGTATGTGTGATGTCGGATATCATTTTAGTATCGTTTACGAAGATAAATAATAAACAAATTTCATTCACTCACTCACAATTCACCCGCCGAGGCGAGAGGTTGTAGCTCAGCGCAGCAGTGAAATCTGAAAACCAGTCCAGCAAGAAAAGGAAAGAAATCTTCGCCTACCAAGCCAGAGGCTAGACGAATTTAGCTTTACGTCCTCCTGGCCGAAGCCATATGGGGCATTACTTTTTACTTGTGGTTTTTATATCAGAGGCTAGCTAGCTACTATTAAGTATATACAAGAAAATTCAGTTGATACAAATATCAACTAAAGGAGGCCAAACAGTGTTAACATTATGTAGAAGAGTGTATTGCACTTCAAATGTGTATGAACATGTATGTCTTTTCAAAATATCTTCAAGGTGATGCAGTTGGCTACTTTAGAGAAGAAGAAAAAAAGTTATATAAAATATGAACGTGTCATGAAATACGTTCGTCATCGACCACTCAGACAAGAACAAAAAAGAAGTTCAACACAGTAAAGTGCTGAAAATGACGGTTTAGTTCTGTAAGCAGATGAGATTCATCTTCCAAAGTATTTGTGATCCTAATGTTGTCATGAAACTGAAAGAAACCAGACTTCGACTTTTGAGATAGAGAGTCATAAACACAAAAAGAGTAGGGTATGCTCAGCCTACGGTTGTGTGAATAAAACTGAAAAGAACCAACTTGGCTTATATTCATCTTTCACTGTCAACTGATTGTGTCCATCTGCTAACCTTTGTACTAGGCCTAGGCCTACAGGGACTGACCCTGCTTCCATAGCTCAACACCACAGCACAAAGAGAGTCGCATCACTAAGCCTACCTAATGGTTTTGGTCAGTTGCTAGGCTAACGCATATTCATGAGTCTCTCAATGGTAGTGTGTGCATCAATGAAAAAGAAAGGGGGGGGGGGGGGGGGGGGGGGGTGTCAAGGAATAGTCAACTGATTAAATGAACGTGAGGATAGAAGAATGTAAAATCCATCCGTAAGTATTTCTTCAAAATAAAGGTTTTGATGAATTTACAATGCCAAGTAATATAGAAAGAAACCGTTTTGTTTCTAATATCCGAGTAATAGCAAAATGAACAGCTTTCCTTAACAGTATCCTCCCCCCCGTGATTTTGCAAAGGTTTAAGCAGACAACACCAACGTCAGTGGAGTGAAGGGGTGGGGTGGGGTGGAGCATGGTCGACAGTAGTATAGTTAGCTATTGGCAACGGGTGGAGGGGGGGAGGGGTAGCAAGAATGTTTAAAGGTGGACCCTGACGGATGAGTTTTTGCAAGAAACACGTCGAGATCACCCAAGACAGCCTTTTCAAGGAGAGCGGGTCGCAGCCAGAGGCGCGCCACCCTTTTTTCTTTTTTTTGCATGCGATTATTGTCACTGATGAGGGAGGGGGGGGGGGGGGAATTTTGACCAAATGACAACTTTTTCGTTGCCACTGGATTTAACGTATGCTAAGTACATGGGCACATGGGACCTCGGTTTATCGTCTCATCCGAAAGACTACGTTCAGACCGTTAAGGCCTAGTGCAGAATGAAAAGAAAAAATCCCTTGTACCTAGGTTCGAACTCGGGTTTACTTGACACGAAGCGAACGCAATACCACTGTGCCACTCTACACCACCTGTCATTGTGGTTGAAGCGTTTTCTTTTTTTTTGTAGTGCAGTAAAAAAAAAAATGAGCTGGTTCTTTTGTTGTGAGTAAAACTCCTCAGCGTGTTTCTTACAATAACTCATCCGTCAGGGTGCCCCTTTAACGGTGTGCCATTTGAGGCCCTGTACAGGTTTTTCCCGCCTAAAAGGTGAGGATGAAAAAATGTTGTGTGCAGTCTTTTTTTTTTTTTTGGTCATTTTTATGATGAATGCAGTTTTTATTTTTTTAACAATGCAATTGCTGTTGTTTTGCAAAAGTTTAGCAATGCACTTCTGTGATTTTGCAAAGGTTTAGTAATGGTGGTTGTACACTTTAAAAAAAAACCCACCAAAATGAGGATGAAGCACTGTCAAGTGTTTTATCATCATACAATTCACGCCTGGTTTTTACTATAAGACAACACAAAATTTGTTTGCTTCACAATACTCTTTGCAGAAGCGTAATACACAACTTTAATGTAAAATCGTTTGGCTTTCAAAATTCTACAAATCTTTTGCATGCTATTCTGAAAACAGACAGAGACAGAAAGGGACAGAAAGAAAGAAACAGATAAAAAGAGATAGTATGTGAGAGAGAAGGACAATGAAAGTGTGAGTAAAGCAGAGAGAGAGAGAGAGAGAGAGAGAGAGAGAGAGAGAGAGAGAGAGAGAAAGAGAGAGAGAGAAAATAATGAGGTTTAGCAGACGACACCAACTCCAGTGGAGAAAGTGTAGTGGAAGCAATAGGCTACTGCTAAGCACGCACGCACACACTAGGCCCTACTAGCCTAGCCTTGTTAAGAGAGAGAGAGAGAGAGAGAGAGAGAGAGAGAGAGAGAGAGAGAGAGAGAGAGAGAGAGAGAGAGAGAGAGAGACAATCAGACAGAGACAGACAAACAGAGACAGAGAGCAGGGAGAGAGGCAGGAAAAGACAGGATGAAAGACAGAGACAAAAAGAGATAGTATGTGGAAACAAAATTGGAAGCCGTGCAAGGCAGAGAAAAAGAAAGAGGGAGAGAGAGAGAGAGAGAGAGAGAGAGAGAGAGAGAGAGAGAGAGAGAGAGAGAGAGAGAGAGACGCAGTCACAGCCTAACTCTGTAGGCTAACATGTTTTGGTCACCAGTCTGTTAGGCTGATGCATATTCATGAAGTTCTCAATGATCCACCAGCGCGTCGCACCCACAGACCTACGTACATTACATGTAGAGTCGCACGCTCAATTAAAAAGGGCAGACAACTTCAATGACAAAGGGAAGACAACTCTGATGCGCCCAGCAGGTCACGTGCTCCTCCACAGCGCATGGAACTGGCCCAAATCACGTGACCATTCACAGGCAAAAGTCATGTGATACCCTACCCAACGCTAAGGTGGAGGCGGTCTCTTGACTGCCTCCAATAATAGCAGCAAGAAGGAAGGAAGAGTCAAAGCAGCAAGCAAACGTCTCACTCTTCCACCATTTACGAGAGTAAAAGAAAGAAAGGGAGCAACAACCCACTACTAGGCTACTCCCACTAAACGTTTTACAACCACCCAACATATCAACAACAAAAACCGACTTTATCACAAAAAGTCCGCAACCCATTAGACTATTCCCGGGAAATGCTTTCTATGGCAGGCCTGGGAATAGACGATATTGAAACCCATCCTAAATCTCCCATCCCACATTGGGAGTGGGAAGCAGCAAATTTTGACATCTCACTACATCAGATGTACTCAAAATCAGACCAACCTAATTTACTTTCTGTTGCTGCTAAAGAAATTTTTGTTGATATTCAACATCAACTATTGATTTATACAGATGGGTCCAAGATTCCCGATTCACAAACAGGCTGTGCTTTCACCATTCCAGCCCTTAAAATAACTAAGTATTTTTGTTTAAATTCTAAAATTTCAATTTTCAGCGCAGAACTCTGGGCTATGCTCGAAGCCTGCTCCTTTCTGAACGATCTTCCAAAACCACCTTTCCAAGCCACAATTCTTACAGACTCCTTGTCCTCAGTACAAGCTCTACAAGGAAACACCAAAAATAGAGCAAAAATTATTCAAGAAATCAAAAACTTAATAAATCAAATAAGAATAAAAGGTACCGACTTAGCCATAATTTGGATTCCTTCTCATCTTGGACTGAAAGTGAATGACCTCGCAGACCTCGTAGGTCAAACGATAAATATAAAACTATCCCTTTCAGAAATCAAAAATCATTTAAAACATAGTACATACTAGAGGTGGGCTGAGGAGTTTGAAGCCTACTCCGCAGCCCACTCCTGGCACATGAAATTTATAAAAGAAGGACTCTTTCTACCCGTCCCCTACAAAATTTAAAGCAGAATTCTCAGATTCTACACAAATTCCATCTACTGTGAATTTAAGAACACCCCCTGCCGGTGCTGAGAAATTCTTAGTTTAAAACATATTTTTAATCCCTGCGATCAGATGAAAATTGAACTACAACCTGCCATAGATAAATTTGAACATAATAATTTGATATATAACGAACAATATATCCTAACTAAACATCATAAATTAGGTTGGACACCTATAGTTTGGCTCGCTGAGACAGTTGGCCAGGCATCATTCAAACATCTTATATAATTAATTCACAATTAAGGTCGGGATTTAGAGCAGCCATATTGACCTCAATTCAAAAACAAATTTTTATTGGTGGGGGTGGAGTCCCTCCGGGCCGCGGGCCGGACACCTAGCTACACTCCTGTAGATGGGTGTCCGGCGCGCGCACCGGAGAGTTCTTTCGTAGCCGTCGCGCTATTGCGCTTGTGCTCCCCCCCACCCCCTTTTTGGGGACTACTCAAGGGGTGCCTTACCACTGCTCGGGTCGGAGAGGAGGGGTCCCTCTCCCTCCGTCCCAAATACGTAAGAATCGTTAACCACCCCCACCACCCACCACCTTTATTATTATAAAATATAAAAGCCACATGTTCCATCATAACATCGAGGGCGAGGGAGTTTTTGTTGCTACCCCCCCTTGGGAATAGATGGAACTATTTAAAAATTTGATAAATTAGCCAATTTTGTCATGACTGCTGGTTACTTTGAATGTTCCAGTATTAATATTTAAAGTAATTGGTGGCCTCTGGCGATATGTCCCCCTCTTAATTTTGTAAAAATTATATAGAATATAATACAGTTGGGTTTGACCTTTAAACTTTGTACTTGAAAGGTACATAGCTACTTGAACATCATCATCATATAGTAAAAAGCTAAGTGTCCGTCCGTGTCTCTGTGTGTGTGTGTGTGTGTGTGTCTGTGTGTGTGTGTGTCTGAAACACGAAACGGGCATTATAACTCCGCCGTTTTTCGACCGAATCGCTTCAAATTTGCTGTGAGCCCTCACGGGGCAACGGCAACCGAGGCGGCCGTATCATCTGCGCGGTTTCGCAAATGCGCGAAACGCGCATCCGCCGGCCTCTCGGCGCCCGTATCTCCGGCGTTTCTTGGCAGGAAGATGACCGGGGCTGGGGACTATCCGTGTGCCAAACCGGAAGCGAATCGATTTAGAAATGCCGGAGATACGGGCGCCGACAGGCCGCTTCACGTTTTCACAAACCGCGGCGTAACCAGACCCGACATTGATTCGAGATTTGGAACATGCGTGACCAGGAATAGTGACTATCGTCGTGCAAAATTTCAACACCATCCGTTCATAAACACGCGCTATAAATCGATTTATTTTGCAGGACGCTAATTTCAACCAACACTTGACACATAACCAAAGACTCTAAAAGGGGAAGATGGACTACTTAAGAGTTACAGCGAGCCTGGCTGATAGAGTTATCGTTAGTGGGGTAGTTCACAGTGGCGGCTATGCAAAGACTCGGATTGGAATTTGAACGGAGAATTCAACTGGCCTATCGACGTGTTATGTCATAAAGATGTTTAAAAGGGACACAACCAGTGTTTCTGTCCTCACTACTCATATAGGGAAAAGGGACCAGATGTCAGTCTTTTCTTTTCAATGTCTTTGGCTCTTTGCTTGCCTCCCCACCCCGAGCTGCGCGAGCCCGCTGCAGCTATTTTTATACAGACAGTGGAGAGAGAGAGAGAGAGAGAGAGAGAGAGAGAGAGAGAGAGAGAGAGAGAGAGAGAGAGAGAGAAACTGACTGGGGTGTGGGTGTGGGTGGGGGTGGGAGTAGAAGCAGCAAGCTTCCCCCCCCCCCCCCCCAGGGATACTGGGAGGGGGGGGTTCTTCCGTACAAATAGTTCCCCCACCTTATGGAAGTTATGTGCTTATAACTACCTCTAATCTGCCAGTCTCTTTGATTCTGCCTTTTCCCTTTGCATGCTGTTATCTACTATCGTTCTGCCTTTCCGGTCCATTCTCCTGCCTTTTTTCAAGAAATACTTTCAAAAAGATTTCCTCTAGCCGAAGTCAGACATGCTGGGCCTAATTATTCTTACTTAGGTGCATAACAGCAGCATGATGCATCTACGTTCGTAATTGACAGAAATTCTCCTGCCTTTTTTCAATACTTTCAAAAAGATTTCCTCTACCCGAAGTCAGACATGCTGGGCCTAATTATTCTTACTTAGGCGCATAACAGCAGCATGATGCATCTACGGTCGTAATTGACAGAAACATGCCTGAACGGCCGAAGAACAAGAACTTAGAAGACGAAGAAGAAGAAGAAGTACTCTCTCTCTCTCTCTCTCTCTCTCTCTCTCTCTCTCTCTCTCTCTCTCTCTCTCTCTCTCTCTCTCTCTCTGCGTGCGCGAGGTCAAAGTGAAATACCCCCTGAAATGAAAGACCTTACACGTTTGTGATCCATTTTCTTGGAAGGTGAAATGCAGCCTTCTTCTTGGAAATGTAAAACCGAAAGTTTCACTTTCGTGTGTTTGAGACTGGCTCAAAGAAGGTCAAAGGAAAGATCTTTCACTGCTTCTTTACCCTTACTACTATAACTTGGCCTCGCGTTGCTGCTCGCTCGTTATAATACAGCTGTGCTGTTTAGACTACATAGTGGATGTGTTGTGAAATGTGTTCGTGGCAGTGTTTGCGCGCGCATGCACGTGTGTGTGCGTGTGTGTGTATGTGTGTGTGTGAGAGAGAGAGAGAGAGAGAGAGAGAGAGAGAGAGAGAGAGAGAGAGAGAGAGAGAGAGAGAGAGAGAGAGAGATACATACGATTAGGTTCGATTTTATTATGTTACTATGTATGACTGTTTTGCTTGCTTTTTTCGCTGGATGTAAACAAGCATTATATTAATATTTGCTTATTCTATTACCCTCTATAAATAAAATCCATTCAATTCAACTCTCTCTCTCCTCCCTCTCCCTCTTGCAGACTAGAACTAAAATAATTATTTATTTTATTAACCCATTACTGGGGCATGCAAAACGACCATTGCTAATTTCACACGCAATATAGAAGTACAGGAAATGAACAACACCTTCGTTTATAAAACTGATAAACAAAACCGAATCAAGCAATTGATTGCAATTATGACATAACATCACAATGATAAGACTTTTGTGCATAACGTGTTGTGTTTATACAACAAACAAACAAGCACACAACAGGTGTAAAGTGACGTTATGTTATTTACAAGAGACACAACAAAACCACTGGATATTTCGGCGAATGCGCCTTTATCAACACAGAGACACAAGAAAACAGCAAACAGCCAAGATAGCAAAAGGAGCAAAAAACAATACTTCCCCATTACAATCCAATCTGTGAATGATGCAGTTAACTTGAAACTAAAGAGCAAGTCATGCATTTTTGAACGCAATTCAGGAGAACAGAACAAAAAATTGAGAGGTGTGGGAAGACACACACACACACACACACACACACACACACACATTATCTTTTTCTGTCTCTCTCTGTCTGTCATTATCTCTCTCTCTCTCTCTCTCTCTCAAATATTGGCACACACATGATAAATGCACAAAACACATATGTACACATGCATACACACAGTGGACACACACATATGTACACACACACGCGCGCATGCGCGTGCATGCACGCACCTATGCAGGCACATGTGCTACCAAATTATGGAAAGTTTCAATTATAAGTACTTGATTTCAAGCGGTTTTTTTATTATTATTAATTCGTTCAGTCTGCCAGAGATTATTCATCTATTCTCTGGGAGACCACTCACTGAAACCATTAGTCAGCGCTCATAAACGTACCATTAACCCCTTGACTGCCAGAGAAAATTAAACAAACATTAATTGTACAAATCATGCCACGAAAAAGACAACTGATAGAGCTAATCTGGCTAAATGGTCTGGGGGTATAACTCTCTTGACTGTGTTAGAGCAAACGCCAGCATATTAGAGTTATTTCTCTTCATCTGATGACATAATCAGTGATGTCATCAAGTCAGTATGTGATACGTTATACGCAGTCAAGCTACTTCTGACTATACATCTTCAGATATTCTTCACTGTTCTACTGTTCAATAAGCGCGCGCGCTTATGTGTGTGTGTGTGTGTGTGTTTGTGTTTGTTTGTGTGTGTGTCTGCTACACACCATGCACTGCCACTTTTCGGGGTTGCCATTTTTACAAGGAGTAAAAGAGCAACACAAACTGTGGAATAGAGCAAAGACAACTTGCAGCCAGCAGCTTAACGCACGCGGGTGGAGAGGAGTAGGTGGGCTCCCACGGACTGGTTTTGGGTGGCAGTGATGGGTCATCTTATATATATTTTCGAAATCTGTCTGTCTGTCTGTCTGTCTGTCCCTTATGCACGGCCACAGTTCTCAACCGATCGACACCAAATTTGGCATCAAGCATCCTTGGCACCCTCCGAAGGTCCTGCCGTCCTTACTTTTCGGAAACCTCCGCCAAGGGGTCGTGGGGAGGGGGGAACCGAAAATCGTTAAGGGGCCATAACTTCCACACCGCAGGTCCTAGAGTCTTGAAACTTGGCATGGATGTACTTTCGCTTATGGCCGTTCTGATGATGGCATACCAATGAAGGTCAAGGTCAAGGTCAGGGAGATCGGTATGCCTTGAAAGTGGTAGGGGTCTAATGATTGGGTTTTACTGTCCCACGCATATCTCCCGAACTGCTTTACCAAATCGTTTCCAGTTTTGTGTGGTGGCGTATCACCATGAGAGAAGGCATCCGAGCATAAATTATCGCCGTCATGACCTTCACCTTGGCGTATGACCTTGAAAACCGAAAATCTTTAAGGGGCTATAACGTCCACACCGTTGGTCTTAGGGACTTCAAACTTGGCATATAGGTACTTTGGCTTATGGTTCTTTTGATGATTGCATACCAATCAAGGTCAAGGTCAAGGTCATGGAGATCGGTAGGCCTTGAAAGTGGTAGGGGTAAAAAATTTGTATTTTCAGCCACAAAAGTAAAAATATAATATTTTGCGGACCCAGCGAAACCGGTACTCAGCGGTACCGGTACTTGGCGTTACCTGTACAAGTCGTTACCGGTACTAGGCGTTACCGGTACGGGGCGTTGCGCTAGTACATAATAAAAGGGCTTGGGCCCCAACTTATATTTAAAAACAAAAACAAAAAACAACAACTAAATTTTAATAGTAACTTTTAATAAACTACTTTTACTTAGCATATACATAATAATTACCTTTAAAACATACGTTAAAACCACTTTAAAATAAGTTTTAATCACTAAAGTAGAAAACTTTGGTAAAAAATATATTTTAATGATGTTCATAAACAGATCCCATAATAATTAGGATCATAAACTTAACTTGATATAACTTTTCAAATATATCAAATCAAATCAAATCAAATCAAATCATCTTTATTATCTCATAACTGAGAAATTGCAGCCAGGGGCACATAAGAAAAACAGCAACAATAAACACATTTATCAACAACAACAACAAAAACCACAACAACAATAAACACATTTATCAACAATTAAAGAATATAAACTAATAACTAATAACACTGCAATATTGTAGTTAACAAACTGGACGAATACGAATACAAATTCAATCCCAAGGAGATGGACAGGCTGCTCAGCAAAACAATCACTCAATGCAGTGCATTAAGAGTTCAACAGATGAATTGATCTTGGTAAGAAAGTTTTCTGTGCTCTTATTTTCAGTTTTAGAGTTCTGTATCGACGGCCCGATGGTAATACTTCATAGTATTTTGCCAGAACATGACTGTTATCATTAAGAATTTTCCTGGCTTTCTTGACTACTTGTCTGTCATACAACTCTTGCATACCACTCTGCCTTGCACCCACAACTTTACTGCACACATTCACCATATCACTCAACACACGCTTACTTTTTACACTCAAGCTTCCATACCAACAGATAAATGACACAGTAAGAACAGATTCAATGCAACATCGGTAGTAGGTTTGAAGAATATCTGAACAGACACCAATATTCCTTAGCCTCTGTAAACAAAAGATCCTGGACTGACTCTTCTTATGTATATGCTCAATGTGTTTATCAAAAGTAAGTTTCTTGTCTAAAACTGTGCCTAGGTATTTGTACTCATCAATTCTTTCAACCGTTTCACCATCAATTTCCAAATGTGGCACTGGCACTGGGTTTCTACGAAAATCTACAAGCAGTTCTTTTGTTTTAACAACATTTAAATCCAGATAATTATCTTTGCACCATGAACAAAACCTTTTGACTTCACTGAAGTACACAGAATCAGAGTTTGACAAATCTTCGATGGCAGAATCATCTGAGTATTTAATGACAGGTGTTTCTTCAGTGCCTCTACAGTCGTTTGTGTACAATGTAAAAAGAACTGGGGACAAAACTGTTCCTTGGGGGGCACCTGTAGAAGTCGAACGTTCTGAGGAGATTGCAGATTGAAAGCGGACAGACTGAGTTCTATTGCATAGGAAATTGGTTATCCAGAGAATGAGCTTGGGGTTAACATTCAGGTCTAGTAGTTTCTGGGCCAGTAAATGGGGCTGTATTGTATTGAAGGCAGAGGAGAAATCGATGAATAAAATACGAACAAAAGAGTTGGGGGTATTTAAGTGAAGAAAGGCATTGTGAAGAAGGGTCAGTAAGGCATCATCTGTTCCTCTACACCGTTTGTAGGCAAACTGAAAGGGGTCAAGGAGTAGGTTAGTAAAAGAAAGAAGGCGATGAAGGACGATCTTTTCAAAACATTTCATGGCAATAGACGTTAAGGCAACAGGGCGGTAATCGTTCAGTGTGGCAGGGTTCTTTTTCTTAGGGACAGGAGTAACTGTAGAATTTTTCCAGATACATGGTACAACACAATCACGTAAAGACCAATTAAATAGAGAGCAAAACACACCACACAATTGAGAACAGCATGCTTTCAACAATCTTCCACACACATTATCTGGTCCCACAGCTTTCCTCACATTTAGTTTCTGAAATATGGACTGAACATCTCTTTCTTGAACCTCAAATTCATGATCTTCATTTGCATTGATAATTTTTTCTCTTAACTGTGATGTTACCCCGTTTAGATCTCCCTCTAGATCATTTCTTTCAAACCGACAATAAAAGTCATTTAGCTCATTAGAAAAATCCTTCTGTTCTTCTCTGGTCATTTGGCAATTTGCTGTTCGTTTTTTTGATTGGCCGGTTAGAGTTCGAAGCCCATCTCATGCATCTAAGATTCTGCCTGTCTGAAACTGCTGTTCTACTTTATCCTTATACTCCCTCTGCCCCTTCCTTAACTCCTCTCTAAGTTTAGATTGAACCACTTTTCTTTCTCTTTTATCTCCTGTTTGAAAGGCTACTTTCTTCTCATTTAAAACTGATTTAATAGACTTGGAAATCCACGGTTTGTTGTTGGGAAAAATCTTTATAGTCTTTGATGGAATGATCATATCTTCACAAAAATTAATGTAAGACGTAACAACATCAGCAGCTTCATGCACAGTTTCACAGGAATCAGTCAGCACACTCCAGTCAGTACATTCAAAACAACCCCTCAATTCATCCACACTCTCGGTCGTCCACTCTTTCACGCTCTTTTTCACCACAGGTTCAGTTTGTATTTTGGGTCTGTAGGCAGGGATAAGTTGCACGGTGTCGTGGTCGGAAGCACCCACTGGTGGTAGAGGTAGAGATCTATATGCATTGGGAATATTGCCGTAACATAAGTCAATAGTCTTCTTCTGACGAGTAAAACATGTCACATACTGTTTAAAAGAGGGTAGAGTTTTACGCCAGTCACAGTGATTAAAGTCACCAACGATGAAGCAGGGGGCATCAGCAGAAATCAACTGTAGCTCTCTGACGACAGCAGCTATCTCCCTTCCAGCGCGTACAGCAAAGGTCTTGTCAAACACAGGGGCATACACAACTGTCAAAAAGACATAAGTTATTACATTAGAACTAAAATAAAACTTAACTGAAATTGAAAGTGTTATACATATCACTTTAAAGTAAGCTCATATTACTAAAGTAGAAAACTTTGGTAAATACATATAAAATAGTACAAATAAAGATCCCATAACAATTGGGATCTTAAACTTGTTTTAACTTTTTAAAGTCATAAGTTATTATATTATAGACACTCATGACTAATATAAAAACCTAATTGAAACTGATAAAATTATGTACAAATGAACATAACCGCGATGTACATGTTTTTGCACATACATATTTCTTAAAAGTTCTTTTAATCTATAGGGGCACTCCGTGATCAGTTGATCATGTAATGTTTAGAGTAACCCTATAGCAGTCTAGCGCTGCTCTGTATTAAGTTAAAGGTTTTTAATAATAAATTACTGTTTTTAAACATTAGGTCCTGTGACCCTTTGGTTACTAAACTTGTATAGCGGACCTAAACCATTAACTTAAATACTGTATATTATTTAATGAAGGCCTTTGCCTCCTTTTAAAATATTTTATTAATAAAGCTTTTTGAGCACAAAAGATAAATTTTATCTGTAGCCCTGGGTTTTTTTAAATCATAGATTTCCTCTGCCTGCCAGACATGTAAAAGCAAACTGCTAAATGTCTTTTAAATAAACATTTTTATCACATAATAAAGTTAGATTTTTTACAAAAACTCAACTTGTCCCTAAAATCTTTTTCAAAATCTTTTTATAAAATTAAATTTTGCTACTTTAATTTATATATATAAAACCTTTACAATTAAAAACTATCTGTATTCTTATTCAAAATCTTCTTTTTCCAGGATCTTCATAATTTCAAATGCCCAGAAAGCGTAAAATCTCTATTTTCTCTCTCTCACCTCTAATTCACCCCCTCCCATATGTGCCTTCCCAGGTCGAGAGGACGTAAAACTCAATTTTTTTCTTTCTAATTCACCCCCATCTAGATGTAAAGTAATGCCTCATATGACTTCGGTCGAGAAGACGTAAAACAAAATAATTCTCTAATTCATGTCCCATATGTGCCTTCCCGGGTCGAGAGGACGTTAAACACCAAAATTTCTTCTTCACCTCTAATTCATCGCATCAGCTTAATATCTGATACACTCCCTATCCGGGGGCTTCGATATTAAACTTTTTGAAAATACAAGTAAAAGAGTAAGTCGGCACGATATGAGGCGCACGGTTGGTGATTTAGCGTCTTAACGCTCTAGTTCACAATATGAAAGTGATTCACTACAAGAAACTTTAAAAAACTGAAAGATACATGTGCGACAAGACAATGATCTATTTGGACGACTTTGCACCTTAAAAACAAGAAAAAACAAGTGCAACGCCGGGCGGCTGCAAAGTCCCCTCGCAGCATCGCCGAGCTACTCCGAAATCGGAATGTGTCGGCTGTACACATACATAAAAACGCATCAAAACAGCACGTAACTACATAAAAACGCATCAAAACAGCACGTAACTGAATAGTTTTTTATATATAACCTTGGGGTTCGGACCCGTGATTTGAGTGCGCGCGATCATGCGCACACGCGCGCACAGAAAAATTCCGTGACAACTGTCTAATAGACCATTCATCAAGAAATGTTGTGAAAAAAACTGCAATAAAATACATGCAAAACTTCGCGAGATATTAGCGATTATGTGTTTCGGGGTTTGAACCCCGTAACTGGCGCGACCTTGACCTTAATGTAAAACTACATACATCAGTGGATAGCTTGCATCTTGGCAAACTACTATTCTAAATTTGATGATGATAGACTGAATAGTTTTTGAGAAAAACGGACGAATAGCCGGACGGACGGAGGCACGCTGCCGGACGGACGGACACCGGACGGACGGACCAGACAAAAACAATAGCTCCCCGAGCCGAAGAAAAGCGCCCCTACTCGCACGTCGGACAAAAAATCGACCCATGCGCTCTCGGGGCTCTAATTTGATGCACCACGTGTTTCGCCGCCCCGGCAAGCGTTGCTCGCAAAGCATTGTGGTAAAAATCAGTCACACCGTCCGCCATTTTGTGCAAAGTGTTTTGTGTTTGTGGTGTCCTGTGTGTGTGTTTCTCGTAGAAAAGGTATTCAGTTTGTTCAGTTGTGACTTTTATGTATAGTTCAAAACACACAAGAGGGTTATAGAAATGTTTAGTCCTGGGGGGTTTGTATGTCTAAGTAGAAATAATGTTGTTTTATGTTGATTTTAATGCTCACCATGTGCCGAGGTCCACCATTTGCCATGGCGTGCGTAGATTGAGCACTAGACAGCCGTGCGACGGTCAGTCAAGGTCCAACGTTTCGAAGCGATGTAGGCTAGGCCTAGATAGGGCACTATTGATACGAATCGTGTGAAAACATTTACGATCAATATGCCCGTACATTAAAAACCGAACTGATTTTAATACTGTGTAATATTCCTACCAGTGGCACCACCGAATTTCATTTGTCGGACTGTGTCGGCTAACCGATTTAGGCGGGCCTGGGAAGATTAGGCCAAGGCCTAGTCTTTTCAAAAAATTTCGTTCACCTGTCTCATGTCTCAGTCTGGCACGTCGCATTGCAATCATGGTAGACTTCCCTCTGACATTGATTATTGTCCTTACAAAATGAAAAATTCAGATGGGACTTGAAAGCTTTAACGGCTTTAGTAATTAATTCATGCTTAGTTATTCATATACCTCACTGTACACGTGGAATGTGTGTGTGTATGTTGTAATAAGCGCTGTGAGGATGGCTTGCCATCGAACAGCACCATAAATTGTAAAAAGCTAGTTTATTCTTAGAACTTCTTCAGTTAAAGTTTAAACAACCACCGTCATCATTTTGACGGTTCTGTCGTTGGAACTGGGGGACTCCAACCAGGCATAAATGATAAAAGCTGATGGTATCTTCGCCACCCGGATGATCAGCCTTTATGGTTGGGATATGGGGAGAGGGAGGGGTGAAACTACGGTGAAAGGCAGGGGAGGATTGAGGGATGGTGGAGGGAGGGGCATTGCTCAGATCTGGAACTCTGATGGGAGGGCATTCCATTCACAGATGGTCCTTGGAAAGAACAATTGCTGAAGGGGAGGAGGTACGTGGACTGGTGGGACTGTCTGGTACGCCTTGTCAGTGGGTTGAGAGATGGTTGGTATTGGGTGTTGATGGAGACGTCACCGTGGTATTTCTAGGTTGTCAGTCTGTAGGTGCATCATCAAGGGGGCTCCAGTTCAGCTGTGT
Organism: Phymorhynchus buccinoides; assembly: GCA_017654935.2. Lineage (NCBI taxonomy): Eukaryota > Metazoa > Mollusca > Gastropoda > Neogastropoda > Raphitomidae > Phymorhynchus > Phymorhynchus buccinoides. The sequence continues at coordinate 8,544,895 of CM065690.1, forward strand.
GAACATCTTCCACGCTGGATGACTGGTGATGCCTACTGACCACCCTGCGGGCAGCACGACGCTGGACCTTCTCCACCTTGTTGATGTCCTTCACTGACTGGAGGTGTATTCAAGGATGGGTTTCACAAGTGACTTGTATAAAATTTGTAAGCCTTCTCTTTGAATGATGTTGACAGAGCCCACCTTTAGATTACATCGTTGGAAGCCAAGTGTTTTGCTGGTGATGTTGGAGATGTAGAGTCCCATCTGAGGTCATGTTGGATGGCTACTCCCGAGTAGTTTGTCTCCTAGATACCTGTTTGAGATTTTGGCTGTGGAGGTGGTAATTTTGAACCAAGGGGTTTCTTTTTCTGGTGACGTGGAGGCTTGGGCACTTGTCAGGGTGGAAAGACATCTTCCACGTGTTTTCCCAGGATGCAAGTTTGTTCAGATCCTATTGGAGATTTTCATGGTCCATAGAAGAGCCTGCAGTTCTATGGCAGAGTGTGTCGTCTGCAAAGAGGCGTGTGGTTGAACTTAGAAGACAGATCCTTTGGAAGGTCGTTGATATAAAAATGGGCAGGGCCGAGTACCTATCCTTGCGAAACTCCTGACTCCACGGGGATGGCTTTGGATGTAGTTCCGCTCACTACTACTCTTTGCTGTCTGCCCCTGAGGAAGTTATTTATTATTCTTCATTATTATGTACCTAAATGTAAGCCTTTCAAATAATTTTATTATGTATCGTGTCGACTATATCCTTTATTACTATCAGACTCACTAGTATTTGGTTGGCCTTCAGTTTTAGTACTTTTAAGAATTTTCCCAATGCCAACTGTCATGAAGTCCTCTTGGTTATTTCCTAGAAGACCCCTGGAAATTCAGTAGGCCTTGTTCGCCCAACTTCTGTGCTTCATCAGGTAAGGGATAGAATAAGTTTAGTGGTTATTTTCATGCTACGGAAAGTTTGAAAAATTAAGATAATCAACAAGGAAAAATGAACGTAAGCCCTATAAATTTAGCATCGCCATTCAGTGTTGGCATATTCCCCTAAAAATCAGTGTTCCCGATTACGCAGATCTGTACGTAAATTACGTACACAGTTTCAAGTTTGACGTATACATTTTTCAGTCAATATGTCATTTACAGTTTTTCTCAGCCGATTGCTTCCTGAAACGTGTTCGCCGCGATCAGAATGTCGAAGCCATTTCGGCTTGCGGGAAACGATCAACAAAATATACTGGGCCTATTCTTTCACACTATAATATAGCATGCTTGAAGCAGACGACAAAAACTATCATGAACCACAGAGTAATTTCCCTTTGTTTCTCGCCACCCACGCTGCTCGCACATGCACTGCTGCCAAGCCTAGCCCGCGCGTTTCTTGGAAGCAAAAAAATGGCGCTGGATTGCGAAAACTTCGACGCGAAGTTCTTCCAAAGACAAGTTTTAAGTGAGGTGACAAAAACCCTTGAACCAGTTCCAGGCCCTTCAAGTTCAACTGTCAGTAGTGATGAAAAGAAGAAAGTACAGACAAACTCCTATTTTACGACCCTCTGTTAAGCGACCACCTCTCATTTGAGACCGGATTTGTTGGCACGGATGCATTTTATTTTTACTATGTAAACGACTTCCTCTAAAACATGACTTACGACCGCCATTTTGTTGGTTTTTACGACCGTTGTTGTCGTCTGCATAGACTTACGAGCAAAGGGAAACAACCACGTTCAAGGGCCTGAAAACGGAGTCGCTTCCCTTGTTGTAGAAAAGATGGCGGAAAGCGTAGGAAAAGCACGAAAACCACTGACTTTGAAAAAGAAAACCACTGACTTTGGACGAGAGTGGAGGTGATTAACAGAAGTCGGCGAAGTGAAACTATAATACATCGATTGCACAATCCTATGGAGTTGGAAAGACCCAAATCCAGTTTTAATATGTCATTGTATGTGTGCATGAAGAAGAGAGTAACTGTGCTGAACTTTTTCTTTCTACGGCTGCCAGTGAAAACCTCCGTCATACGACCGCTCCAATTTACGACTGATTTTTCCGGACATTTTGGAAGTCTTAAAATAGAGGTTTGTCTGTAACTCGCAAATTCAAGTCAAGTTGGTGTGAAGAATTTGACTGGCTTCAGCATCGTGATGGCAAGCTCTTCTGCAGTCTGTGCACTGCCGCTTCCAAGGCCAACAATTTTAGAGCATATTGTCTATTTATTATGGCTTTTATTTTGACCCTCAAAAATTTTCAAATGACCCTTAAAATTGGGGGGCAAAGGGTCATGATGACCCTTAAAAATTTGGAAGCATGGGGACCACTGAAAATGGCATCCGAAAATGCAGAATGTGCATACAGTGATACACAGTAACGCTTTGAGTTTGATCGGTTGTATTTTTCTCAAATTACAATTAATAATCTTCGATTGTGATGAAAATAGCCCTAATCTGATTCTGACTATTCCTCACCTGATGAAGTGCAGAAGTTGGACGAAACAGGCCTACTGAATTTCCGGGATTCTGCTAGTGCTAAGAGATTATTTATAGCCATTAATAACAAATGCCAGAACAACCTTACGGAATGGCAGCCGCCTCAGGACTTTACTGTTATTGTTAATAATAGTGTTAATTGCTTGGTAAGGATCACGACATAGGTCCTTGTGGTTTTAGCCCGTTACTGTTTCATTTGCAATGTTCCTAAACTGTGGTCCCTTTGCTTTCTTTTCTTGTTGCAGCAACACAAGCAACATGAACCCCTCAACTCAAACATCCCAAACAGAACCAGACCCCGACTCCATCAAGATGTTCGTGGGCCAGATCCCAAGGAGCATGGATGAGAACGACCTCCGCAAGATGTTCGAAGATTATGGACCCGTGTACAGCCTGAATGTGCTTCGTGATAAAAACACAGGGCAGAGTAAAGGTATTGTACAGAGGACTTTTTTAGTTTATTTTAAGAAAAAATATGCTGTATGCCTTGATCTTGATTAACTATTACTCTCACATAAGCAGAGCTGATTCTAGGGCGCAATCCCCCAAAAATCTTCCTTCCCGCAATAATTGGATCTAAACGCGGGCTGACGCCCGCATATTTGCAGAACTGCCCGCACTTTTTACCGATCGCTGTGCAAATTCCTTCGTCTGCTAAATCTGTGGTCTGCACAAACCGAAAGCATCGAGCAGGAGTGAATGATTTCTCGACATTTTATTGGTTCCTTTACAATGTTGGTGTAAATCACCAATTTCGTTTTACAGACAAGAAGTTGTGAGAGTCCTACCCGCCACACAAAATTACACACACACACACACACTCTCTCTCTCTCTCTCTCTCTCTCTCTCTCTCTCTCTCTCTCTCTCTCTCTCTCTCTCTCTCTCTCTCTCTCTCTCTCTCTCTCTCTCAATCGGAATAACTTGAATAAGAGGAAGATTGAATAAGAGGTTTGTGCTGTGTTTTGTGGTGTGCGTGCGTGCATTCACGCACAAACACACGCGCGTGCCCGCGCACGCACACAGACACACACACACATGCGTGCACACACAACCAGCAAAACCAAATATCTGTCTCTCTCTGTCTCTGTCTCAAGGTCAGACACACAACACACACATACACACACACACACACACACACACCACAAAACACAGCACAAACCTCTTATTTAATCTTCCTCTTATTCAAGTTATTCAAGATTGAGATTGAGAGAGACAGAGAGAGAGAAAGAAAGTGTAATTTTGTGTGCATAATTTTGTCTACATTCACGCACACACACACGCTCGCGCGTGCTCACGCACTCACGCACACACACACACACACACATGCACACACTGCAAGTAAGAAGTGTGTGTGTGTGCAAGTAAAAATATGAAGGAAAGTGTAAGACATTTCAAGGGAGATCACTCTTACCAACGCCAAATAAGCCAGGAAGAGTTATTTCCGAATAAGGCCTATTGAACCCCTTGTATGTTACAGGTTGCTGTTTTGTCACATTCTACACAAGAAGGTAATGCCACTATGCTGCAGACTGCTGGAATAATTGTACCCCTTGTATGTTACAGGTTGCTGTTTTGTCACATTCTACACAAGAAGGTAATGCCTCTATGCTGCAGACTGCTGGAATAATTGTACCCCTTGTATGTTACAGGTTGCTGTTTTGTCACATTCTACACAAGAAGGTAATGCCACTATGCTGCAGACTGCTGGAATAATTGTACCCCTTGTATGTTACAGGTTGCTGTTTTGTCACATTCTACACAAGAAGGTAATGCCTCTATGCTGCAGACTGCTGGAATAATTGTACCCCTTGTATGTTACAGGTTGCTGTTTTGTCACATTCTACACAAGAAAAGCAGCACTGGAAGCACAGAATGCTCTCCACAATGTAAAAACAATGCCAATGGTATGTTGGAGAGACCTTTTTTTTTCTTCTTTTTTTTTGGTTGATAGAATTTGCTTTTGTATTTAAATTGTAACCAGCTTGCTCAAATTCTTCAAATTATTATTTTTGTTTTATGTGTTGCAAAATCGATCTTTTCCCTCCATAATTTTCAATAACTAGTTTCTAATTAGAAGGGTTTTTGTACAATTTTCCACCCCTTTTGTTTGTCGTGACCTGATCGTTTTCTTGTTTTCCAGATGCACCACCCTGTTCAGATGAAACCTGCAGACAGTGAAAAGCGAAATGGTGAGAACAACGGTGAGCCATGAAACACTGGGTGTTTTTTTCTCTCTCTTTGTTGAAATATGTTAATGGAAACGAGCTTAAATGCTCTAAGAGTTTCTTTTCTGTACAGAAACAAAATAAGCTGTGCTAGTAGTAATGCTGAATAGCTTGAATTCCAAATAATAATTCCAGCTAGCCCTTATCAAAATGTAAAAATAGTTTTTTGTTCTCCCATCGCAAATACTTGATTTGGATTAAGGGCTGGGTAGTCTGAGTTTTTCCATGAGAGTGTGTTGTTGTTCTTGTCTGAGTGTATGTGTGCACACACCTTCACCCCTTCCCTGCCTGGTCCTGTGTTTACTATGCCTGTGTGGTGTCATTGATGATGTCATGACTTTTGATGTCATAGCCCTGGAATGATGGATTTGTTTTTAGACAAGTCAGGAATATCTCTAGACCAATCTCTAAGAGTCTAACAGGTCTCTCCAATTTTATAATCAAATAAAAGATAATTTCTCAATATTTCTTTAAAAGTGAAGGGGCTATGTCATATTTTGTTCGAGCCTCTAACGTCTTTACTACTGAGCCAATTGTAATAAATTTGGGCAGAATTATGTTCAGTATTATGTAAGAATAGAATAAACTGTACAAGTAAGAATGGAATAACCTGTACAAATATATAAGGAGCATGTATATAAATGTAAAAGTCAAGATTAGAAGTGGAGCAACATTGACAGATTTGTAAATTGTACTAGTGGAGTATAAAGCAAGGGGGCGTGTGCAGTCCAGTTTTATTTTCATTATTTGTAAATGAATTAGCATTAGAGATCATTCAAAAATGGAAAGCATGGAGAGTTTCTTTTGATTTAATAGAGCTATTTATATTAATTTCTGCAGATGATTTAGTTTTATTATCAATAACAGCAATACAAAGACAATTAAATAGTTTATTCTCGGCAGCAATGAGGTTAGAAGTTAAAGTAAGAGTAAATATATGGACAAAACAAATATTGTTGTTTTGTAAGGGCGGGTACCTAGCAGGGCATGAGCATTGGACATATGGGGGGAAAGTAGTGAAAGTAGTAAGCACATAATATAACATAGCTGCCAACCTTTCCGTATTTCCCGGAATGTTTCCGGTCGCGATTCCGGCCATTCCGTTTAGTGGTGTCAAATTCTGTATTCAAAATTTTCAACAACAACAAAAAAAGCGCTTCATATCGAGTAGTGCGGGTTTCCAATGCCGATCCATCTTTTCCGACCTGAAAACCATATTCTGCGCATGCGTACAAACTTTCTTTTCTTGCCAAGATGGCGTCAAAGAAAAGCGCACAGTTGCGAAAAGTCGGGCCTACCAGAAGTTTGTTCCCCGATATAAGAAGAATTTTCCGTATATTTACGAGTCTTGACAAGGCGGAAAAAAAAAGTTATGCCTTCTGCACAGTATGTCGGAATTTCAAAATTTCGCACGGGGATCGAAGTGACATCACCCAGCGCGTGTAGACGGACAGGCGTAAGACGAAAGTAGAAGTCTCCCGCTGTGAAGAAGACGCCTTCGATAGCGTAATGTTTCTCTTCCAAAACGGACAACAGTTCAATCTAGGTAGGCATTTATTTTGAAAGTTTTTGTTTATTGAAAAGAAAAGAAACGTCACATATTTTTCCATTTCCCCCTCAGTGAGTAGGTAATATAAACATTGGTTTTTTTAATCCAGTATGTAAAATATGCCGGGTACTATTATCTGTGTGTGTGTGTGACTGTGTTTATGTGTGTGTGTGTTGTTACATGGTCATGTGTGTGTGTTTTGAGTATTCATAAATGCAATTTAGCTTGTTTTTTAAAACTATGTTATCTTGTCAGGAGATGACGAGTTTGCTTATCCAGACTAAGTTTCACAACTGCATGCGAAGATCTTGTAAACAAGACCAAGAGAGCTGTTTTGAGCATACTTCATGTTATGTACAAGCTCGATTGTAGTTCGTTTAATGTTTTTTAAAAGTTCTTTGATTCGCAAGTTCAGTCCATTTTACAGTATGTAGCTGTAATATGGGCATTTGAACAAGGTGAGATAATTGAAAAATTGCATTTGTATGCTTTTAATTTTTGTTTAAATGTAGATGCTCGTACTGCTAATGATTTAGTTTATGGGGAGATATCCTATTTATCTGAATTCTTACGTTAAATGTATTTCTTATTGGCTTAGACTTACACGAGGATGGAAAACCAGAAATTACCTTTTAAATTAAAGCTTATAAAATTTACTTATATGATCTTGATAGTAAGGGTAAGAAAACTTTGGTTACAAATGTTAGCATTCATATGGTTTTTCATTTGTTTGGATTAACCAGGGAGTCCAAAATATTTCTGCTTTTATTAAATAAATGTTTCAAACAGAGAATTATAGATTGTCAATGGCAAGACTGGCATGACCATATAGTAGTGAGAGATTTGTTGACAGGCATGGGAATTGTCAGTCTTTTGGCTGATTTCAGCTTTTTTGATGGTCCTCTTCAGGGTTTTTTTGCAAGTTTCAGCTTTTTTGATGGTCCAAGAGGACATTTATGAGATAAAAAAAAAAGAAGCCCAATGAGTAAAACTTAAGTTATTGGTTATAAATGAATGCAAAATGAACTAAATATATCAGTCTTATCTCTAATACTGTTTTTAAGGCTTAGATAACAGAAGAAGCTTCATTTTCTGGGGGCTGTATCCCAACACACGGTTTTCAGTTGTTTTTATTCCTTGTTTCTATGCCTGCTTCCAGACCCCAATTTTCAGTCTTTTTTGTCTTCTCTAATTCCCATGCCTGGTTGAATATAGTGCCTTTAAAACAACGAATTGTATTGAACCATATGTTGAAATTGTTATGAACAGATACACAAGAAGTGCCCTCACTAAGATTAGATTAGATGTTTCTGAAATAGCTAGTCATAGATTTAGATACAATGATGAAACAAGTAATATTTGTGGATTAATTAACATGCATGTTATGCTTATTTCTTTGTTTATCTTTATTCCATGCCTTGTTTTCCTTGTTGTGTAAGTAAGAATGTGTCAATTTTGTGTATTTACGGTGTAATTGCCCCTAACAATTTGTTCTCTCTCTCTCCCCTCTCTCCCCCCCCCTCTCCCCCCTCTCTCTCTCTCTCTCTCTCTCTCTCTCTCTCTCTCTCTCTCTCTCTCTCTCTCTCTCTCTCTCTCTCTCTCTCTATCTCTCTCTGTTGATGTAAGCAGTGATGCACCAAAGATCGAAAAGTGATAGGACAAACTGTCCTGAGACAGAGAAATCAATAGGACATTGTCCTGGCTAAGAACAGAAAATCAATAAGACAAAGCGTGCCAGTGTTAAGAATTCAATCAGACATTTGTCCTGACAGGGGAGAACACAATAGGTCATTTTCAATTTTTAATAGGTCTACGACCGGGGCCTCGGGACATCACTGTATAAGTGGAGAAGAAAATCAATGACAACATTTGATGGACTAAGTTCCAGAGCCAGAGGCAATTCGAGGGTTTGGGTTTTGAAATTTGACGTTCCCTCTGCTGGCAAGTTTCTTTGGTTGCTTTTCGTGTTATTTTTTTCAGGCATGAGATTTTTCAGACTTTAGGCTGAATTTTTAGTGGCCCAAAAGGTCATTTTTGAGATATAAAAAAAAAAAGACCAACTGAGAATAGAAATACTTATGAGTGAATAAAAATTAACTAAGCACATCAATTCTAGTTCTAATGCTGTTTGCTGTTCTAAGGCTTAGATTACAAAAAAAGGCTTCAGTTTCAGGTGGCTTTAACTGCTTTTTTTCGGCCGCTTTTCAGCCAAAATCATAATTTCTCAATCTCATGCCTGTTTTTTCACACCCCATTCCATGCTGGTTTTGTGTCAATTTTCTTTTGCCTGTTTTTTTTTCTCCAGTTGAAGAGCGCAAACTGTTTGTGGGTATGCTCAGCAAGCACCTGAGTGAGAATGAAGTCCGAGCGTTGTTTGCCCCGTTCGGGACCATCGAAGACTGCACAGTGTTGAGAGATTCAGCTAGTTCATCCAGAGGTGAGTTGTACTTTCATTCACATTCTATATAAGCTGAAAACATTGGCTGACTTTTGCAGATGCACGCATACATGCAGATACTTGGAGACACACTGACACATGATACACAGTGCTTGCATACATTTGATTTGTGCAGTATTTCTTGAGTAAAACACCAGAATGAACAGCCGAATTTAGCATTCGATTTAATCGATATTGACTTCCATAAGAAAGGCGAAAATTTCAGATGCTGTTTTAAAAATCAGATCTTCCAGTCTTAAACTGAACAAGTAATATTCTATCTCAAGGTTGGAGCTCTTATGTATATCATATGTCATAGCAATAATATGCTCATCAATGCTGTGAGACGATTTGGAATGAAACATGACATTTTAGACATGGGATGCACATCATTCTGATAAGTTTTAGGAAGTGTACAGATATGAACAATAAAAGAACTACGCTTAAAAAAAGTACCTACCCAAAAGGTCATTTTGATGAGAACATTAAAAATTTGAAGATTTGAAGAAAAAAGTGATCAATGTTAAGGATTAAAGATGTCAGTTTGTCTAAATTATGTATTTTTCCTATTTTGCAGTCATATTTTTTTAGGAACATTTCAGCCTTTTTGATGGCCCTAGTAGGGGTCAATGTTTTAGATCGATGATCCATTAACACTATCCCGACGTAGCCGTGCCAGAGAATCACTTCCCGTGTGACGGGCACCCACAACTGCCGCCTATTCCCTGTAGACGGCAGATTTCAGCACTTTTCTTATTATTTTTCCGATAGCTGAACAAATACTAACAATGAAGTGTTAGGTATCAACAGAAAGAGCAAACACTGAACTAAACGGTTATGGTAGAAATAAATCATTGGCTGATACTGTTTGGTCGTGCTTGTGCCTAAAAAAAATAAATAATGTGAAAATCCATTTAACGTCCTCCAGTCTGAAACAGACACATATGGGACATTAGTAGATATAAAGATGGTGGGAACGATCTTGGGGGCAGTGCAACTCCAGGAAAGTCCCAAAAAATTTTAACGATACAGATGTATAATCTGATTGTAAAATTGAACGTTAATATATATAAATAATGTACACTCTTTCCGTTTTTGTAACACCAAACTAAAGGTAAAACGGGCAAAAAATGTTGATGCTTATTTCTTTTTTTTAGTCTTCTCTATCATTATTATAACTTTTCACTTCATCCTATAACAGGGACGGATTATAGGGAGTTTCCTGGTTGCGTGGAGCCCCCACCCCCTGGTTACCTAAAATAAAACAAAACACAATCTCACTCACTCGCTCTCTCTCACACACACACACACTATGTTGTTCATCCATAACCAGTGTTCCCCATGCTTCCAATTTTTTAAGGGTCATGACCCTTTGCCCCCAAATTTTAAGGGTTATTTGAAATTTTTTCAGGGTCAAAATAAAAGTTTTTTGTCACCTCACTTAAAACTTCAGAGTCTTTGGAAGAACTTCGCGTCAGTTTTTGCAATCCAGCGAAGCAGCGCCATTTTTTTGCTTCCAAGAAATGTGCGGGCTAGGCTTGGCAGTAGTGCACGAGCGAGCAGCATGGGTCACAGCTCGCATTCTCAGCATCAGAATGTTAGGCTCCTATTTCAACAAGCCACTGCCTAGGCCTTCCAATTTTCTGCCAGCACTCAGACCGCCAAAAATAGACAGGTCTCCCCTTTTTTTTCTCCTGCTCACCTACAAGGCCTTTCTGACCTTTCAGTTACCTCTTCCTGTCTGGCTGGGTAGAGCATGTTGACCTACTTAGTCTGCAACTGCAAGTGGGAATAGGAGTGTCTCTGTCTTTATCTCTCTCTGTGTCTGTCTCTCTCTGTCTGTCTCACTCTCCCTCTCTGTCTGTCTGTCTGTCTCTCCCTCTGGTATGCTGTTACTTATTAATTTCATTATTTCTTTTTTTGCTCAACCCGTCTGTTCCCCTTTGACATGGGCATATGGACCAGATCAATTACACCATTTTCAAGTTGTCAAATTTCAAGTCTCTCTCTCTCTCTCTCTCTCTCTCTCTCTCTCTCTCTCTCTCTCTCTCTCTCTCTCTCTCTCTCTCTCTCTCTCTCTCTCTCTCTCTCTCTCTCTCTCTCTCTCTCTCTCTCTCTCTCTCTCTCTCTCTCTCTCTCTCTCTCTCTCTCTCTCTCTCTCTCTCTCTCTCTCTCTCTCTCTCTCTCTCTCTCTCTCTCTCTCTCTCTCTCTCTCTCTCTCTCTCTCTCTCTCTCTCTCTCTCTCTCTCTCTCTCTCTCTCTCTCTCTCTCTCTCTCTCTCTCTCTCTCTCTCTCTCTCTCTCTCTCTCTCTCTCTCTCTCTCTCTCTCTCTCTCTCTCTCTCTCTCTCTCTCTCTCTCTCTCTCTCTCTCTCTCTCTCTCTCTCTCTCTCTCTCTCTCTCTCTCTCTCTCTCTCTCTCTCTCTCTCTCTCTCTCTCTCTCTCTCATGGGGGAAATTATTGTCCCAAAACTTTGCATAATTGATCTTTTTTGTATTGAACGTAAGCAAACTAAACTGAAAATAGCTGCTGCGACTTGATACTCACAGGAACATCATAATAATAAAATAGTTTTAAAAATCATAATGCACGAATGAACACACACACACAAAGACAAACAGACAGAGAGAGAGACAGACAACAGACAGATAGATAGACACAAAGACAAACAAACAGAGAAGGCGATGCAAACACAAACTACTAAGAATGCATAAACAGATATACGCATGTGCGCATGCACAATCACATAAACAAGCACGAACACACATTAAATGTGGCGCACATATTTTTACACCACAAACTCACATGAGAGATAGGAGAGAGAGAGAGAGAAAGTGAGTGGGGAGAGAGAGAGACTCAAGGAGCGTATTTATATTAACTAGCGCAACGCCGGGTACCGGTAACGCCTAGTAACGGTAACGCCAAGTACTGGTAACACTGAGTACAGCAAATTTGAAGCGATTCGGTTAAGAAACGGCAGAGTTATAAGGCCCCGTTTCCCGTTGGCGCTGCTCTGAGAGTGACGCGCTCCCTAGTAACGGTAACGCCTAGTAACGGTAACGCCAAGTACTGGTAACGCTGAGTATGGCAAATTTGAAGCGATTCGGTTAAGAAAAGGCGGAGTTATTAGGCCCCGTTTCCCGTTGGCGCTGCTCTGAGAGAGACGCGCTCTCCCGATTGTCTTCAAATTTTCTTTTGGCACATCGATAGTCACCTTCACCGGTCATGTACCTGCCCAATTTGAAGGCAATCGGTCCGGAAATACGGGCGCTGAGAGGCCGGCGGATACGCGTTTCGCGCATTTGCCAAACCACGCAAATGACACGGCCGCCTCGGTTGTCGTTGCCATCGCCCCGTTAGAGCTCACAGCAAATTTGAAGCGATTCGGTGGAAAAACGGCGGAGTTATAAGGTCCGTTTTGTGTTTCAGACACAGACACACACACACACACACACACACACACACACACACGGACACTTGGCTTTTTATTATATGATGATTGTTTATAGCAATGCATATTCACATGCAGACTTACAGAGAGAGAGAGAGAGCACATACCCACAGCCACACAAACACACAAAGTTTGCAACACAAATGACTAAACCACGAGCACATGCATGTGTGTACAAGCGTGCAGGCATGTGTGTGTGTGAGAGAGAGAGAGAAAGAAATTGCCATTGATTTTATACAGCAGATCTTTCCTAACATAAAAATGTCTAATAATGTGCCTGCAAATCTTGTTGTTGAATAACAACTTTGGTTATTTATTTTATTAAACCACTATGCTGATCTGAGTTTATGTTAAGTGAACTCCACTGTGCACATACAAGTCAGTACTCACCATTTCTGCTGCCGGCATATCCACACCTTTGATATAATGATGAATTTTCCTCGTGCACACATTTACACTTCACTCTATTTCACTTCACACGTCAACACGATATTCACATATTGCTCACAATGAAGCAACATCAAACACATGTTTACATAATGTACAACAGAGCCGTGAGTATAGTGTATTTTGTTTATAAATATCTTATGTAACATTTAGATTAATAAGATTGTAGCATTATTGCAAGGAAAACAACAAAACCAGTAGTCTTTTCCGGAATGTTCAAGATATGTAGTATTGTTAGCATCAGTAGTATTTAGGTTGACTATTCTAATTCATCATAACCATCAAATTGTTGATGGAGGACGCTATATATGCAAGAATAATGACTAGTGCAACGCCGAGTACCGGTAACGCCTAGTAACGGTAACGCCAAGTACTGGTAACACTGAGTACAGCAAATTTGAAGGGATTCGGTTAAGAAACGGCGGAGTTATAAGGCCCCGTTTCCCGTTGGCGCTGCTCTGAGAGTGACACGCTCTCCCTAGTAACGGTAACGCGTACTAACAGTAACGCCAAGTACTGGTAACGCTGAGTACAGCAAATTTGAAGCGATTCGGTTCAGAAAAGGCGGAGTTATAAGGCCCCGTTTTCCGTTGGCGCTGCTCTGTGAGTGATGCGTTCTCCCTAGTAACGGTAACGCCAAGTACTGGTAACGTTGAGTACAGCAAATTTGAAGCGATTAGGTTAAGAAACGGCGGAGTTATAAGGCCCCGTTTCCCGTTGGCGCTGCTCTGAGAGTGACGCACTCCCGATTCTATTCAAATTTGCTGACAGCAAATTTGAAGCAATTCGGTTAAGAAACGGTGGAGTTATTTGTGAAAATGTGAAGCGGCGTATATCGCGCACGTTTATGAATCGATTCGCTTCCGGTTTGGCACATCGATAGTCATTGTCCCCGGTCATCTACCTGCCAAATTTGAATGGCTTTGACATTCTGATCGTGGCGAACACGTTTGAGGACGCAATCGGCTGAGAGAAAAACTGTACGTCACAATGACATATTGACTGAAAAATTTATGCGTCAAACTTGAAACTTTGTACGTAATTTACGTACAGATCTGCGTAATCGGGAACACTGATAACAAAATGTTTGTAACTGTAAACACTAAAGTGCTTTGAAATCTGCTGGAAACCCCCCTTTATGTACAGCGTAATCCGCCCCTCTAAACATGTGTTCCACAGTACAAATTCCCTTCATTTAGTTTAAGTACATCCTGTGTAGGCTGCATTCTTTCCCAGTCTGGAATGTCTCTGGAACTGAGCAACCTAGGAAAATGGTAACGGTTCTCCTATTACAGCGTGCATTCCATGTATGCCAACCGCCAGCATTCAGACAGATCCATTACAAAGCTAACATGTCCCTAAGTGTTACTGTGGTGTTAGTTTCTCCTAGAGCGATCATGGAAAAGACAGGACTTTCCCAGACACCATATGTGGTGGTCACGTGGGGAAGAGATAGAAACAAGAACCACCGCAAGATGTGGTTATGTCTGGAAAATGTTAAGAGAAAATTAGGGGGGGGGGGGGGGGGGGGGGGGGGGGGGGGTAGGTTTTTGTAAGAACTAGGATCTGTTTTTCACAACTTTGCTGATTTTCACAGGTTAAAAAACAAAGCTCCTTCAGCTTGACCCCTGACCCCCACCAGTGGCTTTACTCCAAAAGCCTATGGTAGCGCCCCCGATTCCCGCCTTTTTCCTTCCTTTTTTCATTTTGTTTTTCTCTCTTTTCTCCCACAATGGTAATATTGAGGATATTATTCCCACAGTCAGGCATGGTAGACCTCCGCGAACCGTAAAACAGTTTGAAACAAAATTATTAAAAAATGCATTGAAATGGCATGAAAAATTTCACTCATTTATTGAATTTTCTTCGGCCCCATGGACCCCCAGCCATTTTCCTTGAAAACCACTTTGCCCCCACTACCATGCCTGCACAGTTGAAGTTCCGATAAGGATTCAAAATTATGCATATGAACTCATTTTTGTGCATGCACCATAATCATGGATAATCCGCCCAGTTATCAACAGATGCTGGCAGTTGTAAGTATAGAAAATAGTTTAAACAGGAGGTACTTGGGGAATTAATGCAGAAAAATGGATTCTTAACTCTTCTAGCACCATGGGCGAATATTTTCGCCCAAGACATCACTACACTCCCACCAAATGCAAAGACATTCACTGCCAAGTACACTGCCATTTGTTTGTCTGTTTCTTTAGAGCTTCTGTCACTGTTTCTGCCGTTTAAGCAATGCATGTGCACTTGAAAAAATAGTTACTACCCTCTTGTCGGTGGAAATGCAACGGACAACCAAGAACGTCATAAAAAATACATGGCGCTAGAAGAGTTAAACATCGCTTTCGTCTTTGTGATTCTCATCATTTGTCTGTTTCATTTTTTCCAGGTAAAGAAACAAGAATTGCAGAAAAAGAAAAAATTGTTTGCGTTTCATTTTCTGCCCTTTGATTGTTGATGACGTAGTGGTTTTGTGTTTTACTTTCTTACAATTACAACTAAAGGTTTGTCCAAATCATTGCCATCATATAGACTTGTACTGTTTTGTTTTGTTTGAGGCTTGGTGCTTTTTTTCTGTTTTAAGTATATAACATTTATGAAAGAAACGGAAAAATGTGTGTGTAGTGATTGTTTATGTATGTATCCTTGTATGTATGTATTTAGTTATGTATATATTTGTAACGTATGAGTGTGTATGTGTTTATATGTACATTTGTATACTGTTTGTGTATGTATAATTTGTATGTGTGTGTGTACTGTATGTTTCTATATATGCAAGCTCTTTTGTGGTGTCTTGTCTTTCAGGCTGTGCGTTTATCACTTTTGCCACGAAGCAATGCGCCCTGAATGCTATCAAGGGCATGCATCACTCCCAGACTATGGAGGTACGATGATCCCCCCTTTCTACTTGGGGGGGGGAGGGGGGCTTGGGCTGTACCAGCATTGACATGTCCTCTGTTATTGTCCCAGTTTGTTGAGAAACAAGGTCTTTGGTAACGTTTTGTGTTGTGCCCTAGATGTACTATGAAAATCGGTGGAAATGTATCAGTGTTTCACTTTTTAAAACTTGTTCTTGTGAATTGAAAACGCTTTTCTTTTTTTAGTTGACTTGAATGTTCTTAAGTTCTCGTTTAATATCTTGGAATAACTTAGACATTTCTTTATGTTGGAACTGTTCTTTTGTTGTCAACCTTGTATTTTACAAATCATTTTTAAGGTTGTTATTTTCATGCTGTGGGTGTTTTGATGCATAAACTGTGTTGCGAACATGGGTACTATAGATTTATCAAGGTATGTAAAAGAGATTTACCATCGTTTTGTCCGTGTAATGTTTTAATTGCCATGTTCATAAACGTCAAGACGTAGAATCGCCCATCTCCTAGTCGTTGATTGTACTGGTGAACGTGTGGCTTGACACTTGTCACTGTGCTAACGGGATTTGTTTTTGTTGATGGGGTGGGCAGGGCTGTTCCTCTCCGCTGGTTGCGAAGTTTGCAGACACCCAGAAGGAGAAGGAGCAGAAGAAGATGCAGCAGATGACCTCCAACCTGTGGATGCAGTTCAGCAACCTGGGGGCCATGGGGCCACAGTACTTGGCTGTAAGTAGGATCTACACACATGTGCCTCAGTTCAGGCAATTTGATCATTGATGCAGGTGCAGGCAGTGGTCTGCCTGAAGAAAATCATCTCCCTCAAGGAATTATGCTCTTGAACTGATCACTAGGTTTAGAGCTGGAAATAGAAATTCAAGCAAAAGTTTTTGTTATCGTATGAACCCATGAAAGTAGTACTGTTCAAGAAAAGTGTCTTTGTGTGTGTGTGTGTGCTTGCTCGTCTGTGTGTGTGCATGCATGCATAGTGTTGATTCTAGAGCACGGTCTTAGGGATTCACGCATATTTTCTGATTTGGACACAT
The DNA here is from genome assembly GCA_017654935.2 of Phymorhynchus buccinoides. NCBI lineage: Eukaryota > Metazoa > Mollusca > Gastropoda > Neogastropoda > Raphitomidae > Phymorhynchus > Phymorhynchus buccinoides. Next base: position 8,561,389 of record CM065690.1, read on the forward strand.
CAAATTGACTACGGTGCGGCCCAAGTCACGCAAAAAATCAAAACGAACGCGCTTCACTTTAACAAGCGTGGAATCGCGGCTGCTGTGTTTATCGTCTTCTCAATACTGAGTTACTGAGCATCCTTTCTGCCAACGTTTTTGATTGGCTCTGTCCGCATCATCATTTCTGATACAACTACCAGCCAAGTTTTCTTCAATTCTCAACAGCGATTGTTGTAAGGTGCTGTGAGCAAAGAAAACAAAGCAAACTTGTTTGGTTTCGTGGCCTATCAACGAAGAATGCTTGCACAACCATCGAAAAACGCTATGGGTCAAGAAATGAAGAAAAAACGGCACTCGCGACTCTGGCCGATTATGCGGCGATCCGCGATGTGTCGACCAACTGTGCCTTGCAAAACGAGCTGGACACAACGCCAACAACAGTCTTTTGAAAAGGTTGGTTGTGTTTCAAGGAAGAGGATGATGGCATCCACGATAAAAGTCGTGATATGATCGCTGAATCGGTCACAACGCGAAAGCTAATAACCGCGGCAGTTGTAAAGTAAGGACTTTGGTTAGACTTAACACAGTGCACGCTCTCTCTCTCTCTCTCTCTCTCTCTCTCTCTCTCTCTCTCTCTCTCTTTTTAAACAATTCTTTTCACCCTGTCTCCCAGTTGCATCCCTCTTTCCTCATTTTAGGTGCCTTATAGCTACTGTCTCAATCTTTTGTCTCCTTGTCCCACCACACATCCTTGCTCCACTCCACCCTGTCCCCCCTGCATTTATGCAACACACACACACACAGAAACTTGTTTGCAACAACGGATGTAATGAAAATGAAAGGAAAACAAACCTTTAACCCTTTCACCGCCAATGTCGCATTTTAGCACCACGATGGTTTAACACCCATGTCACTAAAAGGCATTAAATCAGGACCTGTTATCCAAAGACCCTATTTACATATTTAGGCCTAATGTTATAATATATTATACGTCACAGAGGAATTCGCAATATTGCAGATATTTTATTTTCTCTTCCCAGTTGTTTTTTGTGTGAAAAATGGCTGGCGGCGAAAGGGTTAAACAAAGTTTTTTTAAAAAGGTGTGTGCGTGAACTTTTATGCCGCTCAATTTTGTTGGTGAGGGGAGCCAAGGGGCTCCTTTTTTTCAGTCAAGGGAGCCCTTTTCTAAAATCATAGGATCAACACAACATACATGTGCATGTGAAAAATTGAAGTCCTGAAAGAACAAATACGTTATTTAAAAAAATAACTTAATAGCGTAGCAGAGTTGCAACTAGAGGGCGGGATTCGCGCATTAAAAAAAAAAAATCCCGCAAATAAAAAAAGCTTCGCGAGAACGCGCGCGCAAAAAAGAAACCATCCCCGCACTTTTAAAACTGATGCGCGCGATCATTACGATCAAGCTAGTCACCCTTGGCAGGGCCTCTCATTCTCCCAACAGCGTGCACATAACAAGCAATTTCATTGGACAGTAGGTAGTTGTATACTATGATCGACCAATGAAAGCGTGTTTAATGTAATTTAACGAGCGGGCTTCCGGTCTCAGCACTGGGTGCAGAAAAATGGCGACCAAACGCAAAAGCGGGACTTTGTTCGACTTCGCGTTTAAAAAAACACGATCGTCCCCACCACCTAGTCCTTCGACAAGCAGGACTTCAGAAGATGAAGAGATTGGCGATGAAGAAGCCAGCTTTGAACACGCAAGTGATTCAGACTGTGAGAGTGACCCAAAATCGAGTGCTAATAAATCGAAATCGAGTGCTGAAAAATCCACCCCCCCCCCCCTTTTTTTTTTTTTCCCCAAGTCCCCCCTTTTTTCAAGGTGAGGGGGGGGCTTGCCCCCACTTTGTTGAAATCCTAGTTGCAACTCTGGCGTAGTCTTTTGTATTCCATATGTGCTCACATTTTTTATTTGATTTCCATCCCCTTTAAGATCGTTTGTCTGCAGAAAGATATCTTTTTAGCACAGAGAGACTGATTTGATGTGGAAAGGTCTCTTTGAAAGCGAGCATTTCTAGGTGAGGGTTGAAAAAAGAAAAATGGAGCTTCTAGTAAAAATATTTTTGCATCAGTAACATTTTTTTAAGTGTCAGCGTTCTTTTTAGCTCTTGCAGCAAGCAGCATCTGGAAACATGGGTGGCAACAGTGGAGGCAACTTTGGAGGAGGCAACGTAGGAAACCTTGGCAGTAAGTTCCAATTCACATTCCTTTAACCCCGTAGATCCCATCTTGTGTGTGTCACATCTTCAGTTCTTGCTGGTACTGGTAGTCTCTGGTCTGAAATGTGTTTGCAAACTTTTAACATGTGGTTTGGGAAGGTTTGTTGGTGCAGGATTCAATAGTTCCCGAGTGGGAACTATTGTGATCGGGTGTGTGTGTGTCTGTTTGTCTGTAATGGAAATACCTCAATAACTACTGGGCAGATTATAATGAAATTTGGCAGAGATGTAGGAATCTTACTTTGGAAAGTTGCTTTCGATATTCATAAACTTGCTGATTGTTGTTGGCTTTTTATTGATGATTGTGTGTATTTTCACCTTACCCACCGAGCATGGGGCATCCAGGAAACTAAACTAATCATGAGGGAAATGTCTACCTCAACTTTTGCACTAAAACAAATTATTGCATCAGAAAGACATTACTGAATAGCTTCATTAAAAACCCCATCAAAGACCGGATAGTAAAAAAAATCACAATAACTATTATGTTTTGTATCATCTGCACAGAGCAGATGATTTCTATAATACAATTTTAGATTTTGCATATAATTATTAGTTGGTATGGGATTAATATGTTTGCTACTCAAACCTGAGCTTAGAGAGATTGAAGCTTCGAAAGGATTTGAAATAGGACAGTTAGAAACACAAATTCAGTTTAAAATATTGATGTCGAGTCACAGATGGTGTATGCACAGTAGCAACCCCACAGTCCAGCGGCATTTGTCTTAGCGTTTGCCTGAAAGATTCAATCTTTCTTTCAAGATAAGGGGCCGCTTGTTCAGTCAATCCATTCAATCAGTTGTGTCTTACCAACAGACCTGTTTACCATTCCGGTTTAGCCGGAATTATTCCGGAAATTTGCTAATATTCCGGGTAAAATAGTAAATTCCGGGTGAACGCTGAAAATTCCGGATTTCGAAAAACCGTCTATTATTTGTTTCCGTTCGTAGGAAAAGACGCAAGGGTTGACCGAAACGTGTACCTAACACGCTACGTCATCAGAAAAGGGGTTGTGATTGACACCACATGCATTAAATGCTGCATTTTCAGTGGTTAAAGGGGTGAAATAATGTTTTTATTTTGGTCGATCTATTTCGGGACTGAGCAAATGGCGGCCAGACTTTTACTGTCGATTCGAAGAGCTTTCCAGGCAGTTTTGTAATGGTAGAGATTGTAATTAGGGCTTGAAATGAGTCAATTTAGATTATATTATCACTGGAAAATACGATGATGTGAGAATTTAGAAGTTTTCAACGGAAAATGAAGTCAAAATTGATCGCGATGGCGCCGAGTTGCAATTTGGCATCCGCCGGTCCGCGGCCGAGTGATTTTTCTCTGTCCCATCATGGATTTTTCCAGCTTGTTTTATACTAAAATTGACTAAGAATTAGTGACTGAATTTACTAATAAAACTTTTCTGGCAAAATTGAGCCAAGAAATCATCACAATATTGAAAATCGACGCCGATGTTCGCGGAAAGGAGAAGAACAACAAACCGCTTTATCGTGAGTCGTGTACAGATCATGTGAATTCCGGTTTTTGTTCTCAAATTCCTGGGTTTTTTGTGGCAAATTCCGGGTTTTTCATTATAAGGGTAAACAGGTCTGCTTACCAGGAAGCAAAGCGGGAAAAAAGAGAAAAATGAAAAGAAGAAATCTAAGAAAATGTGAAAAGAATGTATTCATTGAAGCTCTCCATTTCTCAGCTTTACTAGTCCATCCCCCCTCCCTGAAAATGTTTGTGTAGTGAATCAGTGTATGTAAGGGCAAGTTAACCTCTTGCCTGCCGACCATGTTTGTGTTCAAGGAATTCCTGTGTGCTGAGCAAAAAAAGCTCGATTTCACCCTCCAATGCTAAAATTGTTATAACTCCTACAATATTTAACTTTGAAGCTGCAAACTTCACAGCATTATTGTCAATAGATTATACTGCACATACAAAACAATACAGACAAAATAAACAAGACAAAAAATATGAACAAACACAAACAGACAAACAAACATACAGGTGAATAAACACGACCTAAAATTGACTGACCTTTCCATCTTAATGCTTATTTCTTCAACATTACAGGGTAATCCACACAGATAATTGAAATATAATCCACTAGGTAATCCAGAATACACACTTCAGTGACTGCATCATTTAGCACTTCATCCAACACTTCTAGTGCGGTATATCGTCTAAAACATCCACGTTGTCGAGTACTGTCGCTAGTTGATGCCATCTTGGTTTTTTTCCAAGAACAAAAATCTATCAAATTCCAGTAAAATTAGCCAAATAAAGGCCAAGGTAGACCAAGGTAGATGACTGTAACTTAAACCCTTCTACTGTGTTCTGGGTCATTTTCTGGGTCCTTACACTGTAGCTGAAATATGGTGATGAACATTGCACGTAGTACCTATGTTTACAGGCACACAACAATCATACCTACAGGGCAAGCAGGCTGTGTAATGTGGTGTAAATCAGCTAGTGATGGAACAATGAATTGATAATTTAAGCTGAGAAAATCCGTTGTTTTCAAAAAGAAAAGAAAAACCAAGGGAAAATACTAAACTAAAAAATCTGCATTTTCGTAAGAATTCAAAATTACTTTTTGCATATTGAGGATTAGGAACAGGCAAGATGTTTGAAGGGAGTCGGGGCACCAGCTTGCAAGCGTGCAATCTTTGAAACTCATTCATGAACACATGAGAGTCGCTGACCACAGATGGTTGCCAAATGTGTGTTTTGCCGGATTAGAAGTCTTCAGGGCTTTCGTTGTTGATTTTTTCCCCCTTTTTTTGTGATTTTATTTGCTTAGCAAAATTATCTTCTGTTTCATTTGTTGGTTGTCATACTAGATTATATTTTTGTCATTGTTTTGCTTCATTTCTTTTTTTGTTTGTATGTATGTGTTCAGGTGTTTTTTTTATCACTGGGAAGAGTTAAGGCAAATGAGATACTCCATCTTATTGAGTATATAGCCTGTTTGTTTTGACTACAATCCACCTATTATTTTCTGTTAGTACATAGTACATATCTTCAGCGTTTTCATTTTTGATCAGGCAGTATCGCAGGTCCAAAATATTCATACGTTTACACGAAGTCGGGAAGAAGCACAATATGAAATAAAGAATAAGTTTTAGAGGTGTACATATCATTGTCAAATGTGTGCGTCTTTTTTTCTGTGTGCTAATGTAGATTGTGAGAGTTGCAAAGATTGTTACAGGCTTATTCTGACTCGAGTCTCGTAAACAATGCCACAGCAAATACTGCCTAATCAAAACAATGTTATTTTTAAACCCACTAATTACAGGCGCATGTTTTCTGTTCTTGTCTTTTGTGCATTATGTCAGTGTCTGCTGTTGGTGTCCTAAGTTAGCATGTTGTTTTTGTTGTTGGCTGTACATAGCATAGACGATCTTTAGACATCGCAATTCTTCAAACACTTCACAATAAATAGGAATGCATTGGATTGTGGTGCATGCTAATGTCAGCTTTTGATGATGATGATGATGATCACGTCTCTAGTTTGCATTTGAAGTATTCAGAACATGTGGATTTGTGCGGAAATAAAAGGTGAATATTTATTTATAGGTGGATTATTTTGTTTTACTTATTGCTTTGTGTTTATTTTGATAGTGTTCCATGTGCTAGTGTACGAATAAACAAAAACACTATAACAGCTTTTTTTTCACAAAAATAAGTCTGAAATAATAACCTTGAAATAAATTGTATTTAATAGACTATTCATATTAGAAGAAATAGGGAGTGTGCTAGATACACTGATGGTTTTGTGCACAGATTTTGAATTCATGGAGTGTTTCTAGCAAGCCAGAATTTAGTGTGATGAAAATGCTATCAGAGGGGGTCTCAGAACGGGGGCAAGCTAAGGGTGGTTTAGGGCGGCTTGAATACACAGAGGCAACTTCCGGCTGGGCGGTTTGGGCGGAATAAATGCAAGAGGGTTAAGTACCGTATTATACTTTTTTCTCAGACTGAGACCCCTGCGCCTTATAATGTGACTGATAATACAGTAAGAAACTATAATACATGTAACAAAATCTGAATTTTGTGTAAAATTTGGGGGGTGTGCCTTATAATCTGGTGCGCCTTGTAGTCTTTTCTACCTGATCAGTATTTAGACAGGAGTTGGCTTTGACCAAAACATGTAGCAATAATCAAAAGGTACAGAATGCTTTTTTTTATTATGTAAAAGTAAAAAGTTGTTTCTATGATCAGATGAATAACAAATTGCCAACTGAATTACCAACAATAAGTCGTCGTGTTGACTATTTTCACATGAACAACATTAACGCTTAACTAATGCATTTGCTGGCATTCATATTTCTATAAATAATAACAAAAACTGGTATTTTTATACTCTAAACAATTTATGTAAAACTACATCATCAGTTGAATAACTTTCAACAACGGTTTTTGTGTGAGAGAAAGGGAGAAGAGGAATATGGTACAAGTGTTTAAGCATCTTGCCCTGTAGCCACGAGTACGAATTAGACAGTCAACACGGGAAATAGTATGTAAATTAGACTAAAACTTCCCAAACGATTGGCTGTTCATCGTTTCAATTTACCTACTAACCCCCGGTTTTGAATGTCTAAATACGCACTCCTGACTACAGGGCCTGCTGTTTGACGACGTGATGCTAAGACTTGTTGTTGTGGCTGTGACCCACAGGGTTGCTATCGGCCCTGGCGGGGCTAAACTCGGGGAATACCAATGCCTTAGGCAATAACGCCGGCAACTCGGCCAGCGGGTTCGGTTCAAACGGCAACACAGGTACCCACTTGTAGCTCTGCTGTGGTCGTGATTTTTCTCCTCCACATGCTTTGGCTCTGTACCCAGTTTGTTTTGTCTTTCCCATCTCCGTTGTGGCCATCTTGTGTCGCTGTTGCTATTTATTATTTCGGGGTGTTCTCTCTTTCGTTGATTTTTTTTTCTTTTCTTCCAAGCTGTGTTTGGAGTTGTTGTGACCTTATTTTGTGCGCAGTATTTGACTCTTTGTGTGTTCGGTTTGCCTTTTGTTTCCGTCAGTGTGCGGCATGAAGCCAATGGTTGATCTTTACCTACATTTTGTGCGTCTACATATTGGATGCTGCTCAGAAATGCAAGATATTTTTGGAAAACTTATGCCTTATGTACTACTGAATAAGAAAAAAGGAAGGTGGGATTTTAATATTTTAAAGAAATTGGATATGGTGTGATTGTTTGTCCAATCACACAAATTGTCAGTCCGCATTGTCATTTCTGGTAGAACTACCAGCCAAGCTTCGTCAAATCTCAACAGCAATTGCTGTAAGTCGCTGTGAGCAAAGAAAACAAAGCAAACTTGCACAACCATCGAAAAATGCTATGGGTCGAGAAATTAAGAAGAAGAAAAAACGGCACTCACGACGCTGGCCTTGATCTCTCAACCAAATCGGAACTGTGTCTTGCAAAACGAGCTGGACATGACGCCAACAACAGTCTTTCAAAAGTGTTGGTTGTGTTTCAAGGAAGAGGATGATGATATCCACGATTAGGGCCGTGATATAATTGAATCTGCGAAAGTCACAATGCAAAAGCTACTGAACGCGGCAGTTGTAAAGTAAGGACTTTGGTTAGACTTAGAGCATATTGCGCTCTCTCTCTCTCTCTCTCTCTCTCTCTCTCTCTCTCTCTCTCTCTCTCTCTCTCTCTCTCTCTCTCTCTCTCTCTCTCTCTCTCTCTCTCTCTCTCTCACTCCAGGGCTGTGTGGAAAAAAGCATTGTACTGCTTATCATGTTTCCCTGGTTATACAAAATTTCGTTTTTCTCTCTCTCTCTCTCTCTCTCTCTCTCTCTCTCTCTCTCTCTCTCTCTCTCTCTCTCTCTCTCTCTCTCTCTCTCTCTCTCTCTCTCATTTTTTTTAACAACAATTGAAAAAAACAAAAACCCACCAAACCGCTACACTCGCACAAACATAATTTTTTATGAAGATATAAACGATGTGAAGAAAACCTAATATTTTGTCTTCTCCAAGGCAATGAGGTGATGTGTTTGCAAGCAAAAGATATGTTCCAACCTATGAATGTTAGCAAAAGTAAAGTGAAGCAGACGAAGAATATTAACTTGCTTTGCTAATTCACTTTTTAAAAAAAATTCAGTTGGAATTTTAAGGGAAGCAAAAAGTGATTGCCATTTTGAGCCCGCCATTTTAAGTAAGCAGTGATGTGCCAAGGATAGAAAAGTAATAGTATGAACTGTTCTGAAACAAGAAAATCAATAGGACAAAGTGTCCTGACTTGCAGATGTATTCATTTAGGGCAAAGTCCGTTGATGTTAAATTTCAACAAGGCTGATAAGGGCGAGCACAATAGGACATTTTCCGTTTTAATAGGACTGATTGACAGTTTGGAATAATAATGTAAGACAAAATGATGATGAAGTGAAAAACCGTAGGAAATAGCTTGGACTGTTTAGTGTTTGTCTTGCATTTTTGAGTGGCGGACATGTGCACATGTGTGACTTGAGCCTTGCTCACCCCAGTTATGCAGGAGGCATATCTGAGCGCACTTGAAGCCAGAGTGGTGGTTGTTACTTAAAAGTACTAGTGCCTGTGTTCACTGTCCTGGTTCTACCTCTAACCTGACGCTGGCTGAGTGTGGCCTTGTACTCGTTAATCGGTTGTGCCTTTTACTTTTCTTTTCGCTGTTTACAGTTGTTTTGTGGTAGCGCTTGCACATTCATTCCATTATTATTATGTCTATAGACATTCCATGAGTCATTCTTGGGCTTTTGTCATTGGTCACCACTTGCTTTGATGTAATCTTTGCGCCCAATGTTACACAGAGGATTTTTTTTAATGGAATTATGTTTTCAGGTAGACAATTATGCCTTTGAAAGAAGAACAAAAGAACATCATCCATTGATATTGGAACTTGGAAGAGAGGAACTAAGCTAATCAAGGAGTTGAGCTTAACAATAAATAGTTTAGACAATTGGGACATGAAAATAGATTGCAGCTTTTTCAGTCTGATGCTGTTCATGCATAGCATTGTTCATCATCATTCATTTAATTGTCAAAGTTTCCAGAGCTTCTAGTTTCCAAGTGTCTGAGAAGGTGCCTGTGGATCATTGTTACTAGGTGTTTTGCTCTTCTATTCTGGTATTTTAATTCAATCAGATCAAATTGGACATCTAGACTAGTGCTGACAAAAGTGTAAGTCATTGTGGAACTTGTTTTGGCCTGAGATCATCGGTCGGTGTTTGAACATTTTTCATCTCTAGCTTATGAGATCGAGATCAAAATGTTCTGGTTTCTTTTTCCTGAAGTTTGATTTGTCCTGATGGGTACAGATGTGGCCTTCAACGGCTGTTGTTTTGTGTCAGTCAGCAAGCAGTCTCTGTGAACGTGTTCATGACACTGGGCTGTGTAAAGGCTATTCAGTTTTTTGCTTGCTGTTGGTCTGTGCACATCAGTGCTGCTTCATTCTTGGACCTGAATAGGCCAGATTTTTTATACAGGGTTGTGGGAAGAAAATAAGTGGATACAGGAGAGAAACAAAATTAGAATTTGATGTTTTGTTTTCAAATGTGATGTCACTAAAAACAGACTTTAGAAAGTAGTAGCATAGTTGATTGACCTGTGTGGCTGCAGTTTGCATGATTTGTTAGCGTGTGCAGTGATGTGTTTAGCATCTTTTGATTTACTTCTACAGCGACACTGCTGATTCTTGTACCTAAACCCTTAGCCCTTCACCTATTTCACCCTGTGTCTTTTCTTAACAATAGTTGCTACTAGTATCCCAAGACTTATTTTGTCACAGAGAATAAGAATTTGTGTGCAGAAATGTAAAATGGAAAAAAAAGTTAGACAGTGAAACTTGCAATAAATAAGATTTTCTGCAAAAGAAGCTTCTACTTCGTTTATTCAGTTTCCTTCAAGTTCTTGTATTTTTTTTTATTGTTGAACATGCACTAGTGCATTTTTTGTTTGTGGGTGTAACTGTATTGCAGGGGTGGGAGTCCTACCATAAATAAGAATTCTGTATAGCAATTTCTCTCTCTCTCTCCCGTGCAAATGTTTTCTGGCTGGAGTCCTTCAGTTTTCAGCCCCCTTCCCTTTCTTATCTCCTTGTAATTAATAGGCCCTTTGTCCTTGCTCTTCAAACTATTCACTGAGAGAAGAAGGGGGGGGGGGGGGGGGGGGGGGGGCTGGGATATTTACACCATTTCCCTAATGGAGCAGAGTTGAGACAGTCTATCTCTATAACATTAGGGTCATAAGTTCAACTGGAGCCAGCATACAGTCCACAGACACCAACAAAAGTTAAGGACCGCTGGTTTTACTTTTATTCGTTGAGGCCTTAACCTTTTAACGACTAATCGGTTGCCAGTAGCCGGTAGCGATTTTGTGACTTGCCGCCTAATCGGTTGCCAGTAGCCGATGGTCCAGCGCCAGTCTGTTCCCGCATCGGTTACATGTGACCGGTGGAACTTTAACAAAGAATCTCGGTTTCTCTATTGCAGTATGAATGAAGTAGCCTGTCTTAGTGGCGGGAAGAGTTTCAGATGAGATAAGCAGCTATTTTTGTTGAGTTAGAAATGACCTTCACCCTGTTATTTAAGAATGAAGCAAAGAATTTGCCCAGGAAAGTTGCAGTATCTGGAATCCTCTCACACACACACACACACACGCACGCACACACACCTGCTAATGGTGCAGCAAAACTATTTTCCTGTGTCTTTCGGTTATGTTATTTCAAGTACAACTGTGGTGTGATAGTACCCATAATATCTTTGAAAATGATACCAGAGTAAAGTTCAAGTTGTGCTCTTTCCATTGATATATAGCAATATGCGCTTACTAATGCAGTGTCGTAAAAAAAATGACAAAATCGGGCCGTCGTCAACGGTTGTAAAGCTTGGCAAAGCAGCCGGCTGAGGGTACATTCGTTGCTCAGCAGGCGCCGTCGGGAAAGAATTAGCCGCTGCACTGCCAGAAGAAAACCGAGAAATAATCGATTTTCTTATTATGAAATTTAATGGACTCAATCTGAGAAAATGGTCTAGAGATATATCTTTCCTGACTTGTCTGAACCAAAAACCATCATTCCAGGGCTATGACATCAAATCTTATGACATCACACAGCCTGTCGTAGACATGGGTCAGGCAGTGAAGGGGTTAATTATGTGGAAATGGCTGCTGATGTGGGTAGTGAAAGAACAAGGAGCATCCCTAGATGTGTGTTTGTGCATGTCTGACTCCCATTTTTATTGCTGAATGTCATGGTTACTGAGCAATGAAATGTAGTGACATTTGGTCAACTATAGGCTTCAAATAGACATGCAGTTATGAGAGAGACCAAGAAATCGCCTTCCCTCTTCTGCTAATGTTTTGCAGGATTTCTTGTTTCTCTAGAAATGATGCCTGTTTTATCTGGTCCTTAGCATTTGTTGATGTATATATAACTTTTTTCCTAGTCATGCTCCTCAACTTTTCTGTTTTCTTTTTTTAGATGCAGTGTCCCCATCCCACCTCCCTAATCTAATGTTTTCCATTCATTGCCAGCCATGTTCTTTTTCCTAGCATCCTTTCCTTCACTGCCCCCTCCCCTCTCCCACACACACACACTTGGCATGAGCTTCTCTACACACTCACACTTACACACACATTTCTTGTCTAATATCACTTTTAGTCAAAGACGTCAATCCAAAGAAGAAAAAGAACCACACACACACAGTGACCTGTTGGTGCTTTTGATATGGGCTAAAAATAATGCTAGTCATTTCCCCCCCAAGGTGTATCTGTTTGCCATCAAGTCCTGTCCCTCACATATCCCCTCCTCACCCCACCCACCCACCCTTTTATCTCCCTCTATTCTTTTGCTCAGCCCCTCTCTTTAAAATAAAAAAAGAGAAGTGATCTGTGATAGTATGTTAGTGGGCAAACTGTTGACCATTTTTAGATTGATCTTTGATGGGGAAGGGAACTGATAGTTGGAGAATTAAACTGGCACAGTGTTTACTAATTGGCCAATGCCCACAGACAGCTAGCAGCTGGAGAGTAAATGGAGAGGTATTACCATGCAGGAGGGAGTGGTAACACTAAACTCCCTTAACTGACCTTGTAGGTCACAGGTGACAGACTGGATGTCATCTTCTGATGCTTGGAAAATAAATTCCTTGTTGTTGAAAGACAAAATTGCTATGCTAGATGTTATGGACCAATGGATTTACTTTTTTCATTCAGGCCTGTTAAAGTATGCTTAGCCTCTTCACTTCCAGAGGAAAACTGTCAAGTGTGTTTTCACTGCCAGAGGAACATTTAGCAATTATCCTATTTATTCCCACCCCACCAACCCTCACCCTTACTGGTTTCCATTCATTGCAGGTGTGTTCTTTTTCCTACCAGCCTTTCCTTCACTGCCCCCTCTCCTACTTCCTCATTCTCTCTCATTTACTCAGTATGAAATGCAGTGGATCCTCCCTAATATGACAGGTCTTGAAAAATCAGGCAAACTTAGTTCAATAAGGGAGAGGTCTTTGAAAATTAAAAATGTTAAGCATGTTTAATCTTACTAGATAGATCTGTGTGTGGCTAATTTTCATGACTTAATTTGTGTTAACCCAGCTTAAAATGCCAAAGACCCATAAAGGATGCTATGATGCACTATAAGCAAAAAGTTCCCTCTAAGAGAATGGACAAGGGTCCCAGGTATGCAAAAAGAGCAAAATAACAAACCATAGGCATTCCAAATTTTGATATCCGATCAAAGACCTTTCACCATCCATTGTTTTTACAACTTTTAGTTGTAGGCCTATTTCATTGAACTGATTCCCTCACATATCTCACCATCTATTCTCACTATACTGTCCCTTAACTATCATTGACCTAGATCCTTTGCTTACCATCTGTGTATGCATGTGCACGCACAGACATTCTCTGATTCTGAAAACCAACTCATTTGAATCACATGCATTAAACATTTATTTCATTGTTTTGGACTTAGGGTCCTGCTATACCTCCTTTAGGACCCTTTATAACCCTAACTAGGTCAAGTTAAGCCCTGAATTCCATCTTCATGATGCCATCAAAGTTACCTCAAATTTCCTCTTCAGATTGCAGGAGAGCTATGGAAATGATCACTGCAATTGTATTTTTGCTTCAGCTTCAGGTTCCCACTGTACCCCGCCAAGGGCCTGGGCGGCCCCTGGATTTTTGGGAGTAGCAGACCTGCCTACCCATACGATTTTTCCGTATTTTGTACACGATTTTGAGCGGCAGTACGGTAAATGGAAAATTAACACGGCAAAAAAAAAAGATCTGGGACAATGCTCCTGGAATATTCTGGGAAGCCCACATGACATCACAAAGCACCTCATATAGCGGCCAATCGTTGAATACTTGTGTACCTAACATAAAAAAAGAAGTTGTGCTTGACGTCACATGCATTAAATGCTGCATTTTCATTGGTTAAAGGCGTGAATTTTTAATTTTTTGGGTCGATCTATTTCGGGGTCAGACTGAGCTTCATGCAAATGGCGGCCAGCCTTTTACTGTCGATTCGAAGAGCTTTCCAGGCAGTTTTTTTATGGTAGAGATTGTAATCAGGGCTTGAAATCAGTCAATTTAGATTATATTATCAATGGAAAATACGATGATGTGAGAATTTTGAACTTTTCAACGGAAAATGAAGTGAAAATTGATCGCGATGGCACCTAGTTGCAACTTGGCGGCCGCGGCCGAGTGATTTTCTCTCCGATCGTGAACATTTCCAGGTATTTTGCTTTTTTCAGCTTGTTTTGTACTAAAATCGACTAAGAATTAATGACTGAAGGTACTAATAAAGCTTTTCTGACGAAATTGAGCCAAAAAATCTTCTCAATATTGAAAATCGATGCCGATTTTCGCGGAAACCGATCTTGCTACCGATACAAGCAAACTCCCAGAATTCAACCATCCTCGCTGGGAAGTACCTTTGCACAGTGTTTGTACTGCCAAACGGACATCGTCATTTCGCATGGCGGTGTACACGACATTATGATGCATTGCAAAAAAACACATCACCTAATGTCGGAGGATAGAGCAAAACAAGATGCTACGAGTGCGAAAATCACTGAGTACATGCCATCAAAGACAGTGACTTCGGACGAAGAGTGAGTGATTAGGGCTGAAGTGATGATTTCCGAACTTATTGTCCGCATGAATGTGCCGCTTTCGACCGCAGACAATCTCAGCAACTGAAAATACGGAATTTTGATAAAAAGTACGGAATTTTATTTCGTGGAGTACCTAAAAAAGAAATTGGAGGTACGCAGGTCTGGAGTAGCACACATGAATGTCAGATTTGCATAACAACGAGCCATATCGACGTAATCCCATTCACAAGTTTTGGCGTATTAATTATTTTAAAACTAATGGATGGATTTAAGCCAAAGTATAGTGAACAGGTGTCGCCTAACAACTTTTCTTGTAAAATATTTAATTTCTAAGTATTACTATTACCATACCGATACAGGAATTTTTAACACAAAAAACACCCGATTATCAAAAATCCCTTGAATAGTGTTATTCGTGTGTGTAGTGAGGTCTGTGGGGGTGTTGCTGGTACTGGGACTACGTTTACATGGCATTACCATCTTCAGTTTTGGAGAGTTTTGATTTTCCTTACTACCCTGGGAGTTGCAGTTTTGATTTGCCCTGTATGTCCTATGTCCTATGTCCTACCTGATCTTACATCAAAGTGTGCAAAGGATGGATGCTGTAGGGTTTTTTCCTGATCTCTGTGACATTGAGTCTGTATTTTCACCCTGTTTGTTTTCAGATTGTGTCTAATTTAACCTTTTAACTTGAAGAAATACGCTGGTTGTTGGTTGGTAAGGGCAAGTAGGTGATGTCCATCACCATATACGCAGGTGTTTTTTGTTGGGGGGGGGGTGTTAGGAGAGGTGGCGTAAACACTTCTTTTTTAATTAAAGGATGATCCAAAGAGCTGAAAAAACAACAGCACAACAGCTACTCTAAAAGACAAGAATTTTGTGTTGAATGTTAGGAGTTCATGGCAAATGACGCGAGTGCATTGATAGCTAAGTTTGCTCAGTGTTTGTTCTTAGAGGTTCTTTCTAAACTGATTTTGTGCCATGCCTCCATATGAAATCTAGTACATGAAAGTTAAACTTTGGTTGTTTTACTTTAAGGTCAACAAGTATGTGCCTTTTGCTCTTTTTTTTCTTCATTACTTTGCTTACGTAAAACCGTCAGTTTTTGAAAGGCCAGAAAATGTGGCAGAATATAATCTATATTATAATTATAATCTGTCATCAGAACTGTGAGAGGATTTGCAGCTGGCAGAGGGTTTGTTTCCAGGCATGGTAATCTTCAGAGAATTCTCTGAATTCAGAGAAAAGTGAGTGCAGTAACTCAGCTGTCAGAAGGTGCTTTAAGCTTGAGGAAATGCCCTTTCTCCAAGTTTGAACAGTTTTACAAATTCACCTTCAAGAGAAATTGCCTCCTGATCACCATAAAGGGCTTCTGATCCCTTGTTTACAACATCTCCTGAAACCCTAAATTGTTTTCAGAGAAAAATGCTTTTCCTCCATTACCATGCCTGGTTTCTGGTGCCAGAGATTGTGACTTTTTCATGAGCATGATCTTAAATGTCAAATAGCATTCTAAAGTGATTTCTTACAAAACTGCCATTGTGGTCATGTTGGGGACTGATTTCAGTGTTGTTCATCTTTGGTCTTTGGCCTTGAGCCCTTCCAATGCAGTTTTCAGAGGATTGGACTTCAAACAATTCTGATGCCTGACCAAAGTAGTGCAGAGGCTGACAGGGTATCCAGACTGCTCGGAGTGTATTACTATTACATCACCGCAATGCCTGTGTGCATTGGCATAATAAATCACAATATAATATTCACATCCTTTCTGCTTTGCTATTTATCAGCATGCTGTTCATTTGTGTCAATATCAAATGTTTCTCACAGAAAATGGCTTTTAGTTTTTGCTGTACGATTTGGTAGTGTTTTTTTACCTGTAGTCTTTGAAGCTAAAAAAACAAACAAACCACACAACTCTTCTGGTTTTAGGATTTTAAATAAATATCTGCCTTTTTATAACTTAAGTTTCAATGTTTCTGTCTAATGAAGAAGAAAAATTGTAATGCTCCTACATAGGCTGGAGCTTTTTTTTCTTTTCCCCACTGTTAACTTTTAGCGAGTTTGATTTGTCTGTGGTGTGTCAGAAGAGGAGTTTTATTTTTTGGCCGAAATGTTTGAAGTTTGAACTCTTGTGAAACGCACCCCCCCACCCCCCACCCCACCCCTTGTCTACTCTTCATCTGAAATTACAGCACATTTTATTGAATGCAAGGGTGCTAATTTTCTGGGATGGTCTGGAATTTCGGTTTTTGGAGTGTAAAAACTTGCGGCTTCCAGTTTTTTGGAGTGTAAAAACTTGTGGCTTCCGGTTTTGGGAGAGCGGCTTCTGGATTTGTGTGGAGGGGCGCCTTGCTGAGCAGAAGTGTTAATAGACATGAAAATCTCCCTCCCCACATACATATACACTCTCGCCACCACCCCCCACTCCTCCCCGATCAACAAAAGTTTTTGATGGTCATGAAAAACTAGCTTACAGTTGACACTATTTTGATCATTGATGTCATGTACAGGCATGAACGCCATGGGTAATCAGAACATGCCGGGCTTCAATAGCGGAGCTTCCAACAACGCAGGTATGTATGTGTGCACTTGTGCTGTTTACACTTTTTTTTGGTCAATTCTTCGATAGTCCTATCTTATTTTATTTCTCTCTATTATAATAATTTCTCTATTGTCTATTTTGGGAGGGGAAAAAATCGTCCTGATTGTCAGCAATTCTATTTTTGGGAAAAATTCAATCGATCAATCAATTTATTATCCTTTTAATTACAACGCACCGCCTAAAAGGAAATTTTGCTTGCTGTCGCAGTTTACAAGACTTGACAAACAAACAAGAAGTACTAAAGTAAAAACAAATTGATGCACTGTAACAGGGTTCCCAGGCGCCTTTTAAGTACTTGTGAATTGGTTTTTGGTCAACAGGCCTTTTAAGTGCTTTATTTCAGCAAGTAGATCCTTTTAATTCATCAAGAGGTCCTTTTAATTTTTGAAAGGTACTGTTAAGTCGTGTTTTATTAAGAAAAAAAGTGATAAAGAAACTAACAGCTAAGAAATTTCTGACAAATAAACCCCCCAAAAATGGCAGTATGCAAAGTTGTCGGTGTCACAGATCAGAGCAGACAATTCATTACAAGCTGTGTGAGTCTTTCTGCACCAAGACGTAGTGATTCATTCTATGCGTATTGGAATGTCGGCTTTAAGACCTTGTGCAATGTTCACTACATTGTGCTCTTGGTCAACAATTGGCATTCAGGCATTCTATCATGAACATGTCATACAATCAGGTTGGCAAAGGTCCTTTTACAATGTTTTGAGGTCCTTATAAGTCCTTTAAAAGGTCCTTTTTTTGTTTCATGTTCCAAACCTGGGAACCCTGTCAGTAAACAGCATTATATAATTTATAAATGACATTCAAACAACCTGACACGCACACACGCATACGTACATACACACTTGCACACACATTTACACACAATTTGACATACATACTATGCATGCAACTTAGGCAACAAGTCTGTCTTTTTAAAGTAAAAGCATGTGTGTTAATCGGGAGACTACTGTATTATAATATTTTCATGATTTTAAGTTTTATGTGAATTATTTGGTCAAGGACATTCGCAAAATTTTTAACGTGGTGACATTGATTTTTGGCTCACGTCGTTTTTTAAAACAAAGTGAGTCTATAGTATCGTACATGTTCGGTTGTGTGTGTGTATGTGTGTTGCGTCCGTGGCCCCGACCTTTAACCTTAACTCAAAACCTTAACGTTGTCATTTTCTCTAAACATATAAGGCGTTAGAGGGTTAAAGTTAGCAGGATACTTGATTTTGACGTGAGCCTTCAAGTCACGACGATCAAAGCAGTCGGATACATTGATAAAGAACAAAAGAAAGAAAATCATTTGTTGCAGAGATTACTGTTGTGTTGTACCGAGTAGGAGATACTGGAAAGAAGACTCTCCATTAGATATACAAAAACGCTCTTTAAAAAGAAACAAGACTTCAGGTGTGTACAAATAGGTACATTTTAACGTCGTCAACTTATATTTTCTGTAACAAATGGATGTACCGAGTGTGTGCGTTGACGGCCCGGTTGTTTAGCTTTATTTGCGCCTTTGAGTAACGGTTGTTCGTGTTCATTTGCTCATCATCTCTGCGCATAACTTAGCCTACTGCACTTCCGGCAACAAGGCCTAGGCCTAGAGTCCATGCCTTACCTCATAATCAAGACGATGTACTTAACATTTAGCCCACATTCATTTCAGTCTTGAAAAAAACCCCGGAAAATCCAGGGTTCGTCGATTTCACTGCCTTCGACGTACGAATCCTTTGTTAGGCCTAGACGATTGATCACCATGAGCAAAGACTGTACAGGGGAAGATAAACATGGATGAGCTTGCTGGCTGTGACCTTGACCTTTGCTTTGTGGCAGAGGGGGGGGGGAGGGGGGGGGAATTAACGAAACGAAAATAAAATATTAGGACTAATATAAAATATCTTGCAGAAATGTAGATGATGTGGAACAAGTTTTCATCGCATGAACAATCGGTTTAAAACTAACAGATCACGCAACTTCAATTATTAATTTTCTAAGAGTAAGAGGCTTAGACCCACAGGCAAAGACTAGGCCTACTACAGGTGTCCGTAGACCCCCCCCAGGGGGGGGAGGGGGGATTGGTCACTGTTTTTTTCTGAAAGCTTGGTCAATATGCTTTTCAATTTTACTTGTTTGCCAAAAATAAAAATAGGGCTCCACTATGTTACATGCGCATACATATAATTAAATTTTAAAGAAAGGGGTAGGGGTGCATAGAAATAATTTTAATTTACACAGTAAAATAAAAATTAATTCTGTTTTCAGATGCACAAGTGTCTACATAACAGTATTCTCTCTATACAGGCATGGGAATTGTCATGGGAATTCCCATGCCTGCTATAGTAATAACAATCAGACGTGAGCCTTGTAGGCTTTGCCTCTTGTTATTTTTATTATTTTTATCAGGAGATAAACTTTCAAAATGATAATCAATTCAAAAGATAAATTTGAATACAGTGAATTTTGAATGAACTTAAGTGTATTATGATGTTGCAGGCCAAGGAAACTCTGGCATGGGAGGCATGGGCAACATGGGAATGGGCGGCATGGGAAGCAACATGGGTGGCATGGGAAATATGGGCAACAACATGAGCGGCATGGGAAACATGGGCAATGGCATGGGAAACATGGGCAACAACATGGGCAACAACATGGGCTCCGGGTTCGGCAGCAGCATGAACGGTTTCGGGAACAACAACTCTGGGATGGATGCTCTGAGCCAGGCGTATTCCGGTATCCAGCAATACGCAGGTTTGTCTGGTTTGCTAAATCAAGGTAAAAACTTTGTTTCATGATCTTCTTTCTCCTCTGTTATTTGTTTTGTTATTCTCTTCGTTTTGCCCATTTGGGTGTGGGTTGCTGTGTTTTGGGGGAGAGAGCTGTGGCGTGGCGTCCTGTGCCGTCATTGTTGGTCCACTGTGTCCTGCCGTCTGACCCTCCCTCTACCTTGGTCTTCCAGTGGTGTCTACGTTTTATGTTTCAGAGATGCCTACCGTTTACTGCACATGGCAGGCCCGTATATGTCCTGGCATATGCCAGTGTTCTGAAAATACCATTTTCCACTGCCTGTTCCGGCAGATTCAAATTGTGTACTGCAGCCGTTATGATGTAGTTTTGATTGAGTGCTGTCGCTTCCATCCTGGCTGCCTTCAAAATGGGCGTTAAATAGTGAACTGAAAGACTATTTTGAATGGATATCACAAATTAGTTCTGCCCAAAAGAAGAAAAGTCAAATGGTCCCAAAAGGGCATTTTATCATGCTACGGAAGGAAGCAAATGATCGACCTTCATACGTTTTGTAACCCTTACTCTGATGACTCATCACGGCTACTTAGTAATCACAGGCGATGGTAACTCGGTAAACTGCATTTTGTTGCCTTATTCCTAAAAATCATGGTGTGTTCCGAATTGTTATGGTTTTGTTCATGAAAATAGGGTAGGCATCTCTGGTTTTGCCCATCTGGGTGTGGATTGCTGTTTGGGGAAGCAGAGAGAGCTGTGGTGTGGCGTCCTGTGCCGTCATTGTTGTGTTGGTCCACCGTGTCCTGCCGCCTGACCCCCCCTGTGCATCCCTCTTCATTCGTCATCCAGTGGCGTCTACGTTTTGTGTTTCAACTCCTGTTGCAGTGTTGATTCTAGAGCGCGTTCTTGCGGGATTCCTGCATTTTTTCTGATTTGGACACATAAAATAGCGAATGGTGCGGCCCAAGTCACGCAAAAAACAAAACAAAAAGCGCACTTTACTTTAACAAGCGCGGAATCACAGCTGCTGTGTTTATAGTCTTCTCAATACTGAGTTACCGAGCTTCCTTTCTGCTAACGCTTTTGATTGGCCGAGGACTTTGGCTCTGTCCGCATTGTCATTTCTGGTACAACTACCTGCCAAGTTTTCTTCAATGCTCGACAGCAATTGTTGTAAGGTGCTGTGAGCAAAGAAAACAAAGCAAACTTGTTTGGTTTCGTGGCCTATCAACGAACAACTTGCACAACCATCGAAAAAACGCTTTGGGTCAAGAAATATGAAGGGGAGAAAAGATGAAGAAACGACACTCGCGACTGGCCGATTACATGGCAATCCGCGATGTGTCAACCAACTGTGCCTTGCAAAACGAGCTGGACACAACGCCAACAACAGTCTTTTGAAAGGGTTGGTTGTGTTTCAAGGAAGAGGATGATGGCATCCACGATTAGAGCCGTGATATGATCGCTGAATCGGCGAAAGTCACAATGCGCAAGCTACTGAACGCGGTAGTTGTAAAGTCTCTCTCTCTCTCTCTCTCTCTCTGTCTCTCTCTCTCTCTCTGTCTCTCACACACACACAAACTTGTTTGCAACAACTGGTTTAATGATAATGAAAGGAAAACAAAGTTTTAAAACATTTGCGTGCGTGAACTTTCATTATGCCGCTCAGTTTTGTTGGTGAGGGGAGCCAAAGGGCTCCTTTTTTTCAATCTAAAATCCTAGAATCAACACTGCTGATGTGCCTAAGAGTTGGAAGTGGTAATAAATCAAGTGCACTTACGCTGTATGGGGGGCTCTTACTGTTAGTTGATACAAATTTATTTTCTTTTTAAGAGATGCAATACTGTAAAAATAAAAATAAAAGTATGTAGGGTTTCATTCAACTGCTATGGTTTTTAACTTTTAAATACTTTCTACCTGTATAAAAAAAAAAAGTATTGCATGGAACAATTGAATGTTAAAACCTATTTGCGCAAACCATTTAGAACTGAAAATCTAGAAAATAAGGGATTGTAGTCTAATAGTTGAAGCATTTGATTTAATCTTTCATGCAAATCAGATTCTTTTGTGTTTTCTTTCGACCACTTTTGTACCAGACTTGGCTGGTAAAGGAAGTTTCGTGCGCTAGAGTACTGACTAAGGAATGAGTGTACTTCAAATTTCAAAATGATATTTTAGTCACATAGACCAGCTGTAGCAAACGCTAGTCAGTTCGCAAAAGAGATGGATAAACTGCAGAGAAAATATAGTGTTTAACTCTTCTAGCGCCATGTATTTTGTTATGTTCTTGGTTGTCCGTTGCATCTCAACCCACAAAACTATTTTTTTGAGTGCGCATACACTTATGGAAAATAATGGACATAAGCTCTGAAAATGAACAAACACATGGCAGGCCATGCATTTGGTGAGAGTGAAGTGTGATGTACTGGGCAAATACATTTGCCCATGGTGCTAGAAGAGTTGAAATCAGAGTAAACGGGGTACACATTTAAATGGGATCACGTTTCGCTTTGATTAACTGTCATGTCAAGTTAGTATCAAAATTCACAACTTGAGATTTCACATTAACACATTGGCGACGGGCCGCGATTACAGTCGTAGCGGCCAAACATCGCGTATGGCCGGGCCACGACTACACTCGCATCACAGCATAAGGTACAAAACTCGTGCATAACTTTCGACCACAGATCGCTTTCATCCTGTGAGTTGTTTCCCTTGTTAAATAACTTCCAGTTTCTTTGTCTTCGATCGGCAGACTCAAATGGGAAATGCCAAAAAATATTGTCTAACAAGAGAGGAGACTATCTTCTCGATCTTGACAAACCTGATGATAGGGGTGGAGAATATACGTCTTCTGACTCAGAAAGCGACGACGGTAGCGAGGATGAATGTGAAAATGAAGATACTGAATGAAAATGAAGCTCACAAAATATGAATAAGAACAGGTAGGTTTGTAAGCAATGAATTATTCCCCTTTTGCAAGGCAAAAAGCATTAAACCTATCAACTTAAAAAGACCACAGATAAACTTAGCAGCCTTCTTTCAGTAAGTTTGCAAAGAAATTGGTCTTGATACGACATCATTCAGTTTAGCTAGATACGCTTGTTTACAAGCAGCCAATTTCTATGAGCTGCCTGAAGAATATGCAGAGGCAGCATCAGTCACAATAGTGTTAATGGTAGAACTGAACTGAGAGGAATCCTCTCCAGTTTCCATTATAAACTTTACGATTCTTTTAAAGTCCAATTTTTTTCTGGGCAAAATTGAAAAACGAAAAAGACAAAGTGCCAAGACAAAGATAAGAAAGAAAGAAAATTTCTGCCTTTGAGACTTAAAAAAAATTTGATTTGCATTCCAAGAAGTACTGCAGAAGTAGGATCCCCTGATTAAATGATGGGTCAATTTCCAAAATATTGGCCTCACTGTAGTATTACAGTTGAATTTTATTGCAGACTTCATTGGTCAGATGACCCTTTGCTGCACAAAATGAGGGGTCAAATCACCATCAATAGGGTCAATGACCCGGGCCCGCTGAAGCTCTGTTGCAGGATGTGTTCACAAGTTACATAGACGTTTGTAACTTGTGTTTTCCTTGTTTCCTGTATCGGGTGTGTACATTGCCGTCTGAGGCATTGGCAGGCTTGACAAGCTGACTAAACGTTTGAAGTGCACAAAGGAATGGCATGACATGATAGGTTTTGTCTCTGTGTAAAATTTTGTAATGTCAATAGGACTGTGAATTTGTATTCCTGTCTTTGAATTAATTGTTTTAGAGTAAATTTGTTTCACAGAATATTTCCATTTCTTGTCTTGAACATTTGAACTTTATTAAAAATGGACTTGCTAACTGCTGTGGTTATGTATGTTCTCTTTGTAAGCATGAATTCATGTTTACCTTCGGTTCAACACTGCAAAATAATTTCAAGCTACTAGAAATGTAATTTTTCTTTTGCAATTGTTAAATAATAATAATTTTCTTCAAAGAGCTCGGAGCGCTTACAAAGTTAATTTTAGACAATAACAATATTAATAAACAAAACAATTTTTAAAAAGTCCAAACACTACTCACACGCACACACACACACACAAGTGTGTGTGTGCGCGCATACGCAAACACACACAACACAGACGCACAGCACACACGCAAACCCATATAAAGGACATTCTTACTCAAAGGCTGCACTACATGCAATCATGTACCGTAATCACGAGTGCGCCCCCATCAGCCAACACAGGCTGCAAAATGCAAACCAAACTGCCAGTCGTTATGCCAGCGTGTCCAATCCACATCACACCATCCGCGTCAACCGCCCAAGACACATGACCACGTGTAATTCTTTGGGGAAATTTTCTTATCAATAACTTCACCATTTCCAATGAATTTGGTTTGGTATTATGCTATGATGCTAAAGACAACAGTGTGCTACCATTGTAGTTGACATTGTAGGTCTCATCTCGAAAGAAAAGAAAATGTTCTTGCTGGGTTTTTCCTCCTTGTGCCACTTAAAACCTGACAGCACAATGAACTGTTTTCACACCGAGATTTTTCTATAATAATTTTTGTTTAAACCTCTTATGCGGTGAACGTTCAGAAAAAAATTGGATCGTAAATGCTGGGAACGTATGGATTCCATGTGGCCGGTTTGTGTGCTTCCATTTTGTTTCTATCACATGGCAGACATGTGGGCGCTTCAGCCTCACTTTCGCAATAGATTACACTTCCACCCTGTTGCTTACAATGGCTTCTAGGCCGATTGGTTTGGAAGATACGAATTTTTGAAAATTAGTGACTGACATCGGCATTTTCGCGATTTTTCCAATCTGGATGACGAACAGTCCATTGACTGAGGAAAGCGATGAATAGTCGTATTTTTGTGAAAGATGGGACTTATGAGATCGTGAAGTGTACTCTGACCTATTTCGGCAGCGAGCTTGTTTTTGTTCGATCGATGCAAATTTTGGAATCAAAAAATTACTTTTGATTTCTGATTTTGGAAGTCTTTGTGAGGAATAGAAAATATTTCAAAGTAAATTTTGCTTGACAGCTGGAGGACATGGACTAGAAAAAGGACGTAGAAAAAGGTCTATGAATTGGAATGCAGCAGATGGACGAAAGGTGGAGGTGAAGGTGTTTTACAAACACATAACAGGGTTGAAGATCATGAAGCAAATAGTGTTTTGAATGCTAAACATTTGAATTGGGATTACATTCTTGGTTTATTCCAGGATATTTAAGACATGTACTTTTTGCTGTGAATATTTTAATTAAGAACGTAATTAGCCTTAGGTTTTGCTTACACATTTATCGTTTTATTTTGATTCTGTTTATTGTCATCTAATATACTGCAGGCCAATCTGTGGGATTATTCATGCACTGCTTTATTTAAAGTGTGTCTGGCTACAGCCCTGACACCCACAATCTGAAGAAAGCAATAAGTGTCATTTAAAAAAAATAGAATCTGATGCCAAGCCAATTGAATGTCATTGGAAATGGTGAAGCCAGTTGGAGTCAGTTCTGATCTCAGATTTGCAAGAATCAGATACTACTCCCTGCTTATTCAGCAGCCTTCCTGACAACAGTTACTTAGCTACCTAAAAAGACACACACACACAAAAAAGAAGAAAAAAGAATAAATGATTATGAAAAAGTGCCAAGAGGAAAAATTTTCTTTTTTTTAAAAGAGGCCTTGTAGTTAGAAATAGGTGTATGGCTGTAGATATTATTTTTGGCATATATCACTTCTTGCTGACTGTGACAAGTTGGCCTGTGTGACTAACTTCTTGACTACAGGACTGACAGACTTGTGATAATGATATTGCAGCCTCTTTCCCGAACGCTTTCAACCCCCAAGCTCAGATGCAGCAGGCAAACTCGGCAGCTGCCAAGCAGTCTGAAGGTCAGTACCTAGAGAAGAATTTTAACGTACATACTAGATTGACCCCAGATATCTGCTAGGGTTTATTTATTTATTTTTTATGAGTTTACTGTTTAAGTAATTGTCATTTTTTTAACAAATCTGAATATATCGTGCACTGATGTAGAAACAATTGTCAACTAGTAAGAATGAAAATCATTAACATTTAAGTGATGTAGATGGCATTCAGACATGAAGGGAAACTAGAACATTAGAAAATTAATATTGAAACTTGAACATCAACGTCGGCAACACATTTTTCAAGTAACTTTTCTTAGTGATGGGGGTACTGAAAGATTTGTAACTTGGGCAAGTTTTAGCAACAAATTAAAATATTTTATTTCATTCATCCAAACTATATTTTGTTTACAAACACATTGCCTCATCACCTTTGAAAAGGTCTTTTTTGGGGATGAAAATATAGGTGTTTTTTACTTCGCATATTTTCCAATCTTCATCTGTTTGTGTTAATGTGTAGCGTTTTGATGTTTACATACAAGCTGTACATCTGTATCGTTAAAAAATTCGGGACCTTCCTTGAGTTGCACTGCCTCCGGGCATTGCCTCCAGGATCGTTCCCACCATCTTTATATCTACTAATGTCCCATATGTGTCTGTTTCAGACCGGAGGACGTTAAACGGATTTTCACTCTCGCGTTTTGATGTTTTTTTAGTTCAATTATACACCCAATTTAAAAAATTAAAAACAAACCGAATGCACTTTTACTTAAAACGAGTGCGTAGTCGCAGCTGCTGTGTCTATATCCTTCTCAATACTGAGTGAAACCGAGCATCCTTTCTGTCAACGTTTCTGATTGGCCGATCACTGGCTTTATCCAATCACACAAATTTTCACTCAGGAGCACAAATTTTCAGTCCGCCATTTTTGTTTTAGTGCACACTATCGAGTTCAATGCCACAGCCAATGATTCTCGTTCTGTTGTAGGGCCTCTAATGCTTTGTGAGCAAAGAAAACTTGTTTTATTTTGTAGTTTCGTGGCCTATCAACGAAGGATGTTTGTACAAATAAGAATACACGCAATGGGTCAGGAAGTGAAACGGAACTCGCGATGCCGACAGATCCGAGATTGGAACTTCTTGTAACTGCCTTGCCCAACGAACTGGAAAGACACAAACAACAGTCTTTCCAAAGGCTTGGTTGTGTTTCAAGGAAGAGGGCGAGGGTGATAACATCCACGATGAGAGCTTTGATGCGATCACTGAATCGGCGAAAGTCACAATTCGAACTCAAAGAATCTTGAGTGCAACATTTGAACGTGGCAGTTGTAAAGTGAGGACTTCGGCCTGAGCACAATCTCCCCCTCCCCCCTCTCTCTCTCTCTCTCACACACACACACTGACTCAGGCTCTCTCTGCTTAAATGTTCTCACCCTTCCTCCCTCTCCCACTCACTTTTTCCTCATTCACTGTGTCTTAGTTTAATGTTACTGTCTCACTTTTTAAGAACTTTTTTCCTGTCTATTTTTTGTCCCTGTCCCACCACACACTTGCACTCTCATTCTAGTCTCTTTTGCCCACCCCACCCACCCCAACTTCCAAGTCAACTGTCTCATTTAGAATCTATATGCAGCTAAACACAAGACCAAGAAAGTTTGCAAGGTTGAACTAGTTTAATACATTTTAAAAAACCCACAATACTAACATTTTTAAACGTTTTAGCGTGCACATACAATTTAGTTAACATGCCCCCTTTTTTTGTTAGCGAGGGGATCCTAGGGGCTCCCTTTTTCCAATCTAGGCAGGCCTTGGACTCCCTTTTGAAAAATCCTAGAATCAACACTTTAATAGAGCTCAAGAGCCTCTAGGCTTTTAAAATTTTACTTATATTGATTTAGGTCAATGGGTTGCCTTTTTGTTTTACGGTGGACTGATTTCATTTGAGAAGACCTACCCATATTGTACCCAACTTTTACAATAAGACGAGAAGCTTTCCAACAGCAACACCCAAGCAAGCTGTGTCGTGTGGTGGCGTCTGTGTTTCCCGTGCCTTAAGTTTTTTTGGTCTCACCTTTCTGGGTTACTGGCACCCGCGTTCCAGGCCCTGACGGCGCCAACCTGTTCATCTACCACCTGCCCCAGGAGTTTGGCGACCAGGACCTCATGCAGATGTTCATGCCCTTCGGCACCGTCGTCTCCGCCAAGGTGTTCATCGACAAGCAGACCAACCTCAGCAAGTGCTTCGGTCAGTGAAACATACAATGGAGAGAAACAATTTGTTTGTTGTTGAAAACTTGGATTGTTTTTCCTCCCTTGAAAGGATTTTGTTCCCTCCCTTGGAAGCATGTACACTGAATGTTGGTTGTGCTGTTAAGATGAACATGAAAAAATGCTGTATAAATGAAGTGAACATGCACATTTTCAGGATTATTATTTAGTGGGTGTTTTTTTCAAATAATCAGAAATATGAAACAAATTGTCTGCTAAAGTGCATCTTTGAACAGGAAACGACGACAGTGAAAGCAGCCTACCATCCAAACTATTTGAAGTTTAGACAAAGGAAGTACAATCGCATGATCCGATGTCGGCTGTATTCCACGCACAAGAGTCAAAATGTGACCGGGTCCCACAAAAGGATAACAAAGTGCTATTCTTAAAATATTAAGTTCTTGGTATCTCTGAAAACTAGATTGAACATGCTTTCAAATGATGCAAGTTTCATCCATGTGAGTCAAGTATATACAGAGATATAGCTCTTTGAATGCGGGTTACTAAAATCAGCTGTTTTGAGAAAACGGCAGCCAAAGTTTGATGACTTTAATCAGAAAACTTCCCTAGCAACTGACTTCTGATCTCCTAGTGCTTCACACCATTAAAAACTACACACAAAAACCTTTCAAATGATAACTTTTTTGTTAGGATGAAGGATAACAGAAATAATTATGGGCTTTTAAAAATTTAAAGCTGAGATTGAAATTATCGCCAAGGGAAATAATCTGATTTTTCAAACTTTGGTAGTTTAGAATTTTGTAAAGTAGGAGACTTACAACAATTCCCAGTTTTTAAAAGCAAATAATGAAATATATTATCCTTCTTTGAAATAAAAAGGCCAATATGGCAATAATATTAGTATTACTTTTGAAAATGGATGATATTAATTATAAGAATTCAAAATGATAATTCTTGATTAATACTGACCGAGTTACAGTGCCATGAGAAACAGATTACAGGTCTATGTAGAGTGTGTGTTTCTCTGTGTGTTTGTGTGTGTGCATGTGGTTTTACAAACAACAAAAAATACACCAAAAAAGTTTGCCATACCTTCCAGAGCCACTTTTTAATAACTGAAGCATGATGAAAAACAAAATGATTAGCACAATAGCATAATAAAACTGAAGCACAAAATGCACTAGTTTCTTGAATTCAAAGATTTCACAATCTTTTTCAATTTATTTTAACAGTAAGTCATTCTTCAACCATCAATGTCTCATTCTAATTAATCTTTCCTCATTAATTTTTATGTCAGTCATTCTCCTACTGCTATCACTCCTTTTCCTCCAATCTACTTCAACCCTACACAATACAGCCACAGAACAGAACATTGAAGGGAGGGAGGGGGGGGGGGGGGGGCTCACAGTTGGATGTCGGGGTTAGGGCACACAGTGTCTTGGGCCTCATCCCTGGCAAACTCCCTGATGTGCTGGAAAAGGTACTTCCTGCGCTCCAGCGTGAGGCCAGGAGGGGGTATTTCATCCGGTTCTGCACCCAACTGAAAGGGAAAAAAACATGTTGGGTTTATCATTCTCATAATTATTTTGTTTTACTCAAAATAAATCCAAAAATTCTACATAATTGTTGTCTCATTTCTAGTATTAGACTAAATCACATTGAGCATTATTGCCCCCTCAACATCCCACATACACTCATGCAATGCAGGCAAGTGAATGCATGCAATGATTGGTACATAACACAAGTCCACATATACTGTATGAAAACAACTGTTCAATGCACACAGACACACACACACACAGAGACAGGCACACACAGGCACACACACACAGAGAGAGACAAAGACACACACACACACACACATACAGTAGTTCACACATACTGTGACATAGGCTACATTATCTCAACATCACACATACCGTCTGATATCACCCTTAGTGGGAGGATGTTAAATTGAAGAAGAACAACACACGCACACAGACAAACAGTACATTCAAACACACAGAGACACAGACACACACACAGACACACACCATTCATAACTGCAGACAAAACAGTCATTTGAACCCCCTTAATAAGTGGAAAAAAATTGTTAGCTTACCTTTTCCCAGTTCCAAGCACTGAAACTGCATCTCCAGTATTTCTTCTGCAGTAAACTGGCTGATGCAACCTTGGCGCTCCTCAGCAGGCAGGTCTTTCTATGTCGCCACTTTAATCTGAGTGCATCGGCATTTCCAATCAGCTGCACGAGCCAGTGTTGGTAACCTTGCAGCTGAATCACCCTTTTCTGCGTCCCCACTGACCGACAAGACATTGAAGCTGTAGGCCTACTACTGGTTGAAGGCATCGCCACATCCATTTTTTCCTCTTCAGGTTGTGGGGCCTGCTCGACATGGGGTGGCTCGAGTTTTGGTTCTCCCTGTTCGTCTTCCAGCCCTGCCAACCCTTCCGCAAAATGCGGAATTTCTTCCGCTTAAACGAGAATTCTTCCGCCCTTCCGCTTATTTCCATAAAATTCCACATTCAAAAATGTCCAAGAAGAAAAAAGAAAGAAAGCACTGCGCGCGAACGTCTAAGATACACAGCAGCGCAGCTCCGTGCGTATAACCGAGTTTTCAACCATCGATGCATTTCCGGTCCAACATACTTCCGTTCTTACTCTGCGCGCGAACAAGCCAAGCAAGATGTCGAAGCGAAAAGCAGATAGCGGTGAGCTGGGTGATGAAAAACATAAAAGAACTGAACAGAAATTTCGAAAGACGTACACGGAAAAATATCCGACCATACGGAGCTCCAGCAAAGGAGTACATTACACACGATGTACTGTGTGCTTTTCGGACTTCACTATTTCGCATGGAGGCATTGGAGATGTCAAACGGCACGTAGAATCTCAAAAGCACATCAGCGCTTCAAATTTACAGGAGTGTTCATCGATGTTAAAAGACTTTTGCAAGCCAAAGGAAACTGAGGAAAACAAGGATGAGAATGAAGTGATTCAAGCAGAAACTTTTTTTGCTGGGTTTTTGGTTGAACACAATATTGCAATGAGTGCGGCCGATCATGCTGGCCCTTTGTTCAGGCGAATGTTTCCGGACTCTGCCATCGCAAAGGAATATGCAAGTGGACGAACAAAGACCACAAACACAATTTTTTAGTAGTGTGGAGGGCTGAAATAGGTAGTTTTGTTGTGAAATGAGTATTTTGGGGTGTTCTATTCTCTGAAATCACCAGTAAATGTGCTATAAGTGTACTGTAGTGTGCTACAAGTGTTTGTTTACAAGAAGGAGAATGCAGTGCTTTGAATGGTGTTCGTTTCCCGCCTTAAAATTCCTCTTTGCTTCCTCAAATTCCGCATTTCTGCTTCAAAAATTCCTCATTGGTCTGTGGGGGGGTTGGCAGGTCTGGTCTTCGTCGTCAGAATCATCAGATTCTGACTGGATCATCGACAAAGTAGTCGGTGAAAAAATTCCTCAGCTCCTCATCTTCTAGCAGAAGATTGCAGCCTCATACATCGTTCATTAACCTTGCAAATCGCCTTTCTCGACTCTCACTCGCCATTTTCAACTGCATGAAGTATGTGCGGAACGCGAAGAGTGATTTCCCTTCCGACCAATCAGGTGATAGGATACAACCGGTTACTATGCATTATTTCAGATGGGATCATTTCATTGGTCAAAATAAAACTGCTTGTTTACTAAATTTAGCACAGAATTTTGGTTTCGGGCTATCTCGAACATTCTAAAGACACAGACCAATGAAAAGTTGAAGCCAAGCTGTTTCTTTTGCTAGGTCATATTGTTAGCTTCGTAATCGAGATGTCGGTCAACTACATGTTTAATAAAAGATATTTTTGGCTTTGTTTTCTGACATTTTAGGAGGGGTAGGTGCAATAAAATGCATTTTAAACATATTTAGAAGTAAAATTAGACTTTGCTGTCAAGTTCCTAAAGTTTACGAAACCACCGTGACCTCAATTTTGACTTGGCCCTCTTTTGGTCTGTAGCCACTTTCGGCGTCAGCGACTTTGTTACCCTTTTGTGAGATCGGGTCACAAATGTACTTTTCGTTGATTTCCGCTGCAAGACCTTGTTTGCATTCAAAATGGCTGTAAAAGATGAACGATTTGATTCCATTGGCAAAAGCTTTGTGAACCTACAAGAAACGACCAATCGTCCTCAAAGCACAGAACATGACACAATACATTTTTGACGTCAGAGTGAATTTAGTTCTCTTTTATCATCTCCTTTTATTATTGTATTTACACAAGCAGACACAGGCTAAAAGTAATAAAATCATACAAATAACATTTTTTGTGGGTTTTTTAAAAAGTAAAGTTGCAAAATAAAAAATATTAGTAGTGAAGCATTTATATAGCGCACTCCTCCACCCAGTGTGGATCTCTATGCGCTTAACAAATTATCAGGCATTGGAATTGTACGCAGAGATTTTCGCTATGGCGGCCGATGTTTTTTTGGTGCTGCTAAAGCAGCAGTCTGAGTCGTTCTTGCGATCGGTTGACCGAATTTTCAAAATTGACAGTCCCATCAATCGTTCACGAAAATATATGTGCAGCACATTCTTTGATTTTCTACATAAATCATGCACTTGCAATTCACATTTCAAGCAAACAAGCGGACACTGACACAATTTCAGTTTCTGTTTATTTTTTTAATTTCAAGAACATGAAAAGTGTTTCAGCATTATAATCAATGTTTATTCTGATCACATACAAATTTTCATACCAATTATGTCTTTCAAATGGTCGTTACAAGTGTTTGCTAAAGGTTAAGAACATAATAGAAATCATTCAATGCATTTACAGACTGAAATTATATTTTAAATCTTTTTTTTTAATTACCTACTATTATTAATGCTACCATCCAAGAACTGACCAAACTCGTGCAACCCACGATTTTCGCAGGTTAGAAAACAAAAGTTTTTCGATTTCAGGGGGTAAAGCTCCATGTTCCCTGCCAGGGGACCTACGTCACCCCTCTCCCAAATCCCCAGCTTTTTTTCCCCCTCCTTCTTTGTTGTGTAGGAATCTCATCTGTGTTTAGAAAATGTTTTGATAAAGCAAAAAAAAAAAAAAAGTTAAAACCTGTTTACAGTCCTTTACTACTTCTACACAGAAGTAGTAAAGGACTGTAATATCGAGGGTTGCCTGCCAGAGTAGCATATATCGTGTTTCAGTAGTTTGGAGAAAAACGGAAATCAAAGTTTGAAGCTTTAGTACTTCAATAAACGAAACTTTTGTAGCGTGGAAAGAGTTTAGGCGTTTACTTTGATATCTTCGCCATTAGCAAGAGAAAGAAATGTAACAACACAATGTTTAGTTTTATCACAATAATTAATCAAAGTAGGTAGGGGTAGCGCTATAACAAAAAGGCCGGGGGCATTCAATCCACAAGGCGCTCTAAACACCCAGCCTATCACGAGTATAGTCATATGTCTCAGTTCAGTCTGACGCAACATGGGACAGAGACCGGCCGAGACTCATTAACATACTGGAGTATCCTCACGTGCTCTGCTCTGTGGTGGTGAACATCAAAGTGACCCTTTTGTTATATGCCGACATACACTGAGTGAGCAATGCGTACAGGGTTGAAAATCACGTTTTCACGTAAAGCCAGACTGTGATATGTGAGTCAGTGGGAAAACAAAAAGCGTTCAGAAGGCTACCAAAGTAGTTTTCTCTTACTTTTGTTTTACAACAAACACTGATTTACGAGTTTGATAAGAATTGAACAGGAACATTTAGATATTCAGAGTAAAAAAATAAAATGTTATGAAGTAAACAAACGCCTTCCACTCCTACCCTACTCGGGAAAAAAATACAGTATTATGTAGGCCTACAACTGATAATCAATAAGATTTTATTGTACGATATTGCCCTTGTGTGGATATGCGATTTAAGGGCAGGCACAAAATAATAGTTTGTAAGAAAATAAAAGGTTAGTTGGTGAATGGAGAGGTAGGGGCTAAAATAGAGGTGTGGAAGGTGCTGTATTGCTGAAAAGAGCTTTTGCCTCTTGTGATCTTTATGAGATAATGGTAATTTGCAGAGTGGGCAGACTTACAAAAAAAAGGAATGACAGACAAAGAAACACGAGAAAAAACACCACATACACATTTCAATATGTGTGTGCGTGCGTGCGCGCGCACATGTGTGTGACAGACAGACAGAAAGAGATAGACAGACAGAAAGAGACAAACAGACAGACAGACAAACAGAAAGAGATGGACAAACAGACAGAAAGATTCGGACAGACAGACAGATTGAGAGACAGACAACATCGATAGCTTTTAGGTGACCCATCGTTTGTGATGTAGGCATCAAACAAGTGTCAGCATTACCGCCCTTGTGATCTTTGTGCGTTCTGTACTGTTTGGTCAACTACTATACCGCAGTACTGCATACCAGGCGGTAATGAAATACCAGGGGTAATTAAAATGGGGGGAAAGGGAGGGGGGGGAGGGTAAGCAGGATTGGAATGGAAAAGTGAACAGTATCTGCATGACATGTAATCCCACGAAAACGTACGAATGTATGAACAATATTGTTTACTCTCTAACATTGGCAATTCACTAGAATGAAAACTTATGCTGATTAAAGACAAACAAAACACGTTTGGAGAGAGAGAGAGAGTTGCCGATTAATTTACCAAGGAGTGAGAGAGAGAGAGCCGCCACTAGCTCATGTGACTCACAAGATGTCCCATTACAGTCTGTGGTTATATGACTCTAGTCTTTCAAATCAAACACGCGCCTATGTTATATGGTCACAAGTCACTGTCTGGTCCAAGTTGGAGGCCCTTGTGAGTGAATTCCTTCTGACTGATCAAAGACATTCCTCAGTTGTCATCTGATCAGCCGGTCAGTTGTAAGACGAAAGCGTCTGCTCAGCACATGCTGAGGGCGAAATTTCAAGTTTTAGACTTTTGTTGGTAAGCTGAAGGATACATTCAGATATCTCATGATCTGGGTTGCACGAGTTTGGTCAGTTCTTGGATGGTAGCATTAATAACTCACAATTTACAAGTCATATCTCCTAACACATCTGATAGCATGAAAATATACCCCTTTTAGAGTGTTTCTATGAAAAAAAATAAAAAACTCATTTTTGTCGATATATCATGATCTGGCAGGTAACCCTCAATATAATATATGGCCACAATGGGTTTAAGTAACTACTACATGTACTTCTGTGTCCAGTTTTCCATTTTCACTGCATTCAGTTGACATGTTTTGTTCACTAATAGGGCGCATAGGCCGAAATTTGAGAAAAAAATATCGCCTTAAAGTCCGAAAATTAAGTAGGAGGGGGTGGGGGAATCATTGAAAAGCTATTTTTTAAAAGTGTTGTTGTGGGTTTTTAAAAAAAAGAATGGCTGCTGACTGGTTTCAGGGTTTGTGAGCTATGACACGGCCATGGCTGCCCAGGCGGCCATCACCTCCATGAACGGCTTCCAGATCGGCATGAAGCGCCTGAAGGTGCAGCTGAAGCGCCCCAAGAACGACAAGCCCTACTAGAGGGCAAGGGGGGGTGAGGGGAGGGGGGACCCCACACCCTCTCCCGGCACTGCCATCTGCTCCCAAGGTAAGCCGAGCCCCTCCCTCCATCCACCGCCCAACTACTACTACATCCCCTCTCTCATCTCTCCTGTTCTGAGCGGCCAGGTTCAGGACGACAACTACAAACAGCGCTGGGTGTGGGGTGGACTTGTCAAGAAAACTGTATATCATGAGAAAGGGGTTGGTTAGTTCCAGCTGATGTTGCCTTAGGGGCTTGGAGTTAAATTTCAAGGGGTTGTTCTCAGTACAGTGATTGCTGGCAAACTACTGTGGATGACAAACATATCAACTGGGACTACAGTGGAATCTCGGTATTGCAACCACCCTACAAACTGTCCATAATTGTGAGGTGGTCGCTATACATAACTTTTTATAATTAATAAGAAGGCAGTAAAACTGTCCGGATTACTGAGGTAAGCCGCCAGTGTAAGAACATAACTGAGAGGCCGTCACGTTAAGTAGCCAAAGAAGGGTTATGTTCACTTGTGTTGCAACTGTGTGGAGTAGAATGTGTGAGTAACAATTGTGGCCATTATGGGGCTGTGGGGGGGGGATTGTAAAGATGTGAGTTCTCTTGTCTGACTTTTGTTGTGTTTTGTCATGTTTTCTGTGTAGATTACAGCTTGGTGACGTCTCCTTATGTCCCTGTGACGTGCGTAGCGTCCTGCGTCCTCTGTGTGTGCTCACAACCTGTGCAGTTTGCTGTTCTCGTCCC
Source organism: Phymorhynchus buccinoides (assembly GCA_017654935.2). Classification (NCBI taxonomy): domain Eukaryota; kingdom Metazoa; phylum Mollusca; class Gastropoda; order Neogastropoda; family Raphitomidae; genus Phymorhynchus; species Phymorhynchus buccinoides. The sequence continues at coordinate 8,597,465 of CM065690.1, forward strand.
CATCGTCTGACATCCATCCGCTTCTGTCATCACGTGTGTCCTTCATTGTGGACGTATTCCACACACTATAGTTTTTTTCCTTTTCATTTGATTTAGAAAACGCGAAGAAAATTGCCTTCTCTCTTCTGGTCATTTTTCCTTTAGGCCGTAGTTTCTTTTTGGCATTGTCACAAAATGTGTTTAGCTACTTGTTGGACTTTGTGCCAGTGTTGTACTTTTTGTCCTGCTGTTTCCATGTGGGCTTTTAAAGCGATTCTGTTTTTAAATTGTGGGGCTTTTAGATAGCATCATCATCAGTGATATAATACCAGAAGAGAGAGCGTTTGTTTGTTTCTTTGATCGTAGCAAACCGGGTCTTATCTCGTGGCAATGAAATCATCGGATTAAGTTTTCTGTTACATCTTGGAGATTTTAAACCCTGAGGACTCTGCTGCCATTTTGGGATCAGGATTGTGACGTTGCAGCAGGCATCACCCCTCCTTTTTTTTTTAACCCAACATTCTGACATATTTGTCAGACCAACTCGTTTGCCGTGTTTAAGTTACAGACTTTTTTTGCGTTATCTTTCTTTTCCTTTGTATTGGTATTTTTGTCAGTTTGGGATTTTATCATAGTGTGAAAAGTTATCAATCAAAATGTCTTTTCTTTGTGTTTTTCTCCCTTGGAATTTTGTACATCTTTGGTGTTTTGGGGGGGGGGGGGGGTTTCCAGTGTGTTGACAAACACTGAGTGTCGTTTTTGTTTTTTGTGTGTTTGCCACTTTTTTCTATATGGTGTGATGTTTGGGGTGTTTTTTTTGTTATTAACTTTCGTGGTTTCATTGTAAACTGTACTATCCCCTAGCAATTTGGTCACTCCGGAGTAGATGTATTGTGTATTGATAACAATCATTGTGAACTGGGTTTGTTGACTGTAACCACAATCAGATACGGTTAAGAGGTGGAAAACGCTTGGTGTTTCTAAAGAAAGTTGTTTGGTGGGTGTGTTTTTTTCAGGTGGTTTGGACTATTTTTGTTTTTGTGTGGGAATCTAGCAAGTTGTGTACAGATTAACACTTGATTCTTTACGCCTTTTTCTTTACCTTCATCCCTTTATTTTATTTTCATTCTTCAGCATTGTATTCAGATTTTGCTTTTCTTTGTAATCCCTTCATTTCTGTTATGACAGCCAACACTGACCTGAGACACAAATAGTTGAAGATACTGAGGGAATGTTTTTGGTCTAGATAGTACAGGTTATGAGAAAAGCAGTTTCCAAACTTCAGGTATATCAGTTTAGTTTATCAGTAGCATTGTAGTTGGACTTTTTTTTTGTCACCGTTTTTCCCCCCCTTGACTGGGTTTGAAGGAGAGTTTGTTGGACCGTGGTCTTAGCCATGACGGCTATTATTAAGGATAGGGATGCGTTTTAATAAAGGGTAAGTTTTTTTGTGACCTACAGTAAAAGCAACTTGAAGCAAAATTATGGCAAGAGCGCTTGGTTAAGAGTGGAGTGTTTTTGTGTAGGGGACCATTGTGCTATGTTAAAAGTCCATTCACAGGATCATCTGTTTCACTATGATCTGTCCCCCTTCTCCTTTGTTTCTCTTTCGTTAATCCGGCGGAGCTGACCGACATGAATCCCCTCTACATCTCTGTGCTTGATTACTGATTAACACGAGTTTCAAAAAGGTGATATCTATCTTTCAATTTTCATTCGGTGTGGGTTTTTTACTTGAAAGAGCCCTGCTTCCTCTGTGAATTTTGTTGTTTTGACATTGCGAAAGAGTTGAAGAAAAAATTGTTTTAAATGGTTTTGTTGCCAACCATCTCGTACCAACTCACTTTTATGTGCACTACATGTTTAAAAAAAAAAGAAATTGAGTCTGAACAGTTTTTTCAATGTTCGTATGTGACCGTGTTGATGCAGACGACATTTTGTTGGTCTGCCTTGTGATCGTGTTGTTGACATGGATTGTATTCAGAGTGTGAAGGAGAAAGGTTTAGACAGACGCCTGTGGAGATCCATTTGTCTCTTTTGTCTCTGTTCTAACAGTGGGGCTGTGCTTGTGCCATGGCTGTCGGTCTAAACTCAGGACTTATGTGTTCAAGCTTACCTACCTGTTTAACCTTTTGTCGAGACTTTGGTTTTTTTGCGGGGAATCTTATTGAGAAGTTAGGAAACTGTTACGGTCAACTTGTTTTTGTACCATAGATGTTGTTATCTGTATCTGGTGATGTAGCTTCAGTGTTCTAGAAACTGTTCTGTTGCGTGTGTATATCCACGATTCTTGGGAGTAGGTGCCCGGTTTTCAGCAAAGACACCATGCTGTTTGAAGAAATAGCTTGACCCTTATTCAAGTTATTGGGCTCTGCTCCCTGCCTTTTCTTTGTAAGAATACAATCATTAAGCATGTCACAAGTTGCAGAAATGAGCTTGGGGAAAAAAAATGGATTGAATGTCGTAGCAAGGAATTTACCATTCATTTAAACCAAGTCATGATCAATGACTGATCAGAACATTCTTACCATTCATTTTGTAAGTGAATGTTTTCTTTAAAGAAAAAAACACTTTTGGGGGGTATTGTTCGATGTTTGTGTCTGTAGCCAGTAAGTGGCTTTGTTTTAGTTTTGGATTTTGTTCTTGTTGAGACAAAAAAACGAAAATGAAATTAAAAAAAAATGGAAAAGTGACACTTGTGTGGGATCAGGTGTGAATGGATTGCAGATCTGGTTATGATGACACATTTTGAGCACCTAAGGCTTCGTCCACCATGCAATTTCCATAGCTGCCAACTGTCAGGAATTTTTCTGGAATGTCCAGATTTGTAAAGTCTGTCAGGAAAATCCAGAAAACTCTGATTTTCCTGATTTTTGACATTTCCAAGGAAAGATCGGGGTACTGAAGGATTTTTTAAATGCATTTTCTTAGTTTTAAGTTGAACATGCAGCCAGTTGAACTTTAAAAGTAGGATTTTTCAGAACTCTTTTTATAGACTTTTTTTTAGATACCTTTATTTATCAAAGTGTAGTTTATAATTTAAAACAACATGAAGCGTCAATTTTTGCAGTTTCATTTCATAGAAAGCCTTCAGCTTCAGGGACCTTGCCCTCACCCCCCCACCATGGGCGTTGCTTCTGGATCGTACCGGGGGCTGCTGAAGGCCCCTGGATCCCCATACTTTTTGTCAGGAATTTCATTTCTCCAAGGTTGGCAGCTATGAATTTCATCCAATTTGCATGGTTACTCATTTTGAAACTGTTGTATATTCTAAAGGATAATAAACACACATAGCTATTGTAAGTCCTAAAAGGAATCCCAATGATAACAGTGTGTTTATCAGTTTATGCAATATCATTAAGTTTGTGTGATCAAATAAGCTCACAGTAAACAGTCACATACTGTATAAAACAAAATCGGGCAGAAACAGGTGCCTAGAAACAGTTGTTAATATTCCTTTTTCACAACAATATGTGTGATTTTATCATGCATGTATTTTAAGATGATAAATTTTCAATAGGCCAATTTATTTTTTTAATTTAGATTAATGTATTTATGACAAATCAACTGGACAAATTTGTATTGCATAAATACTTTTTATTATTGCAATTTGTCCAATATCTCACAGTGGATTTTTCACCCTCTTGATAACATTTACTGGAGACTTATTTTGTTTTCTCGTCACACTCGGAGATTATCAATAAATATTCATTTATTTATTTTATCTTTGGACGAAATTGCATTGCAGATGTATGACTTGTTTGCAGCCTTTTTCTGATGAATATTCATGAGAAAACTAAACGGTTTCGTTAAACCGCTTTCTGATTGGTCAATTCTACTTATGGATTGAAAATATGACTCGGATGCAGAATCTACAAACCAGAATATGTTGAAACGTAAAGTAACTGTCTGAACTGGGCGAAATTGTCTTGCTCTGCCTTGTAAGGCATTTTACACAAAAGTCAGATTTTTATACTTTATGTGATGGTACATGGGAAAAACAGACATAGGTCGCTCAGAATGTTTATCAAAAGCCAAATATAGTCAACAACCTGCAAATTTTAGGGCATATTTATGTCATTTTATGCATTCTACCAGTATCCACAACATGAAAGACAGTTTTGAATGGTTTATTTGATTGTTTTTTTTAAATTTGAATCAAGTCAATAAAAACAGGCAAGCAGCTTCGGTCTTCTGTGTCGGATTTCTGCAAATCTATCTCGGATGTCAAATTTCAAATGGCTATAAAATCCAAACTAAACATGATAACTCCATTGTGTTTTCTGTGTATATGTGTTTTTCCCATGCACTTTCACATATTAGTAGTCACATTATAAGGCACAGGGCTCTCCCTCTGGGGGAAAAGTATCGCCTACAATAAGGTACTGTATTGTACTATAAGACGATACTTGGTACATTATATACAGATGGTTCAGCGGTGCTGTATTGTACTATAAGACGATACTTGGTACATTATATACAGATGGTTCAGCGGTGCTGTATTGTACTATAAGACGATACTTGGTACATTATATACAGATGGTTCAGCGGTGCTGTATTGTACTATAAGACGATACTTGGTACATTATATACAGATGGTTCAGCGGTGCTGTATTGTACTATAAGACGATACTTGGTACATTATATACAGATGGTTCAGCGGTGCTGTATTGTACTATAAGACGATACTTGGTACATTATATACAGATGGTTCAGCGGTGCTGTATTGTACTATAAGACGATACTTGCTACATTATATACAGATGGTTCAGCGGTGCTGTATTGTACTATAAGACGATACTTGCTACATTATATACAGATGGTTCAGCGGTGCTGTATTGTACTATAAGACGATACTTGCTACATTATATACAGATGGTTCAGCGGTACTGTATTGTACTATAAGACGATACTTGGTACATTATATACAGATGGTTCAGCGGTACTGTATTGTACTATAAGACGATACTTGGTACATTATATACAGATGGTTCAGCGGTGCTGTATTGTACTATAAGACGATACTTGGTACATTATATACAGATGGTTCAGCGGTGCTGTATTGTACTATAAGACGATACTTGGTACATTATATACAGATGGTTCAGCGGTGCTGTATTGTACTATAAGACGATACTTGGTACATTATATACAGATGGTTCAGCGGTGCTGTATTGTACTATAAGACGATACTTGGTACATTATATACAGATGGTTCAGCGGTGCTGTATTGTACTATAAGACGATACTTGGTACATTATATACAGATGGTTCAGCGGTGCTGTATTGTACTATAAGACGATACTTGGTACATTATATACAGATGGTTCAGCGGTACTGTATTGTACTATAAGACGATACTTGGTACATTATATACAGATGGTTCAGCGGTGCTGTATTGTACTATAAGACGATACTTGGTACATTATATACAGATGGTTCAGCGGTGCTGTATTGTACTATAAGACGATACTTGGTACATTATATACAGATGGTTCAGCGGTGCTGTATTGTACTATAAGACGATACTTGGTACATTATATACAGATGGTTCAGCGGTGCTGTATTGTACTATAAGACGATACTTGGTACATTATATACAGATGGTTCAGCGGTGCTGTATTGTACTATAAGACGATACTTGGTACATTATATACAGATGGTTCAGCGGTGCTGTATTGTACTATAAGACGATACTTGGTACATTATATACAGATGGTTCAGCGGTGCTGTATTGTACTATAAGACGATACTTGGTACATTATATACAGATGGTTCAGCGGTGCTGTATTGTACTATAAGACGATACTTGGTACATTATATACAGATGGTTCAGCGGTGCTGTATTGTACTATAAGACGATACTTGGTACATTATATACAGATGGTTCAGCGGTGCTGTATTGTACTATAAGACGATACTTGGTACATTATATACAGATGGTTCAGCGGTACTGTATTGTACTATAAGACGATACTTGGTACATTATATACAGATGGTTCAGCGGTGCTGTATTGTACTATAAGACGATACTTGGTACATTATATACAGATGGTTCAGCGGTACTGTATTGTACTATAAGACGATACTTGGTACATTATATACAGATGGTTCAGCGGTGCTGTATTGTACTATAAGACGATACTTGGTACATTATATACAGATGGTTCAGCGGTGCTGTTCAGCGGTACCACTTGGTACATTATATACAGATGGTTCAGCGGTGCTGTATTGTACTATAAGACGATACTTGGTACATTATATACAGATGGTTCAGCGGTGCTGTATTGTACTATAAGACGATACTTGGTACATTATATACAGATGGTTCAGCGGTACTGTATTGTACTATAAGACGATACTTGGTACATTATATACAGATGGTTCAGCGGTGCTGTATTGTACTATAAGACGATACTTGGTACATTATATACAGATGGTTCAGCGGTGCTGTATTGTACTATAAGACGATACTTGGTACATTATATACAGATGGTTCAGCGGTGCTGTATTGTACTATAAGACGATACTTGGTACATTATATACAGATGGTTCAGCGGTGCTGTATTGTACTATAAGACGATACTTGGTACATTATATACAGATGGTTCAGCGGTACTGTATTGTACTATAAGACGATACTTGGTACATTATATACAGATGGTTCAGCGGTGCTGTATTGTACTATAAGACGATACTTGGTACATTATATACAGATGGTTCAGCGGTACTGTATTGTACTATAAGACGATACTTGGTACATTATATACAGATGGTTCAGCGGTGCTGTATTGTACTATAAGACGATACTTGGTACATTATATACAGATGGTTCAGCGGTGCTGTTCAGCGGTACCACTTGGTACATTATATACAGATGGTTCAGCGGTGCTGTATTGTACTATAAGACGATACTTGGTACATTATATACAGATGGTTCAGCGGTGCTGTATTGTACTATAAGACGATACTTGGTACATTATATACAGATGGTTCAGCGGTACTGTATTGTACTATAAGACGATACTTGGTACATTATATACAGATGGTTCAGCGGTGCTGTATTGTACTATAAGACGATACTTGGTACATTATATACAGATGGTTCAGCGGTGCTGTATTGTACTATAAGACGATACTTGGTACATTATATACAGATGGTTCAGCGGTGCTGTATTGTACTATAAGACGATACTTGGTACATTATATACAGATGGTTCAGCGGTGCTGTATTGTACTATAAGACGATACTTGGTACATTATATACAGATGGTTCAGCGGTGCTGTATTGTACTATAAGACGATACTTGGTACATTATATACAGATGGTTCAGCGGTACTGTATTGTACTATAAGACGATACTTGGTACATTATATACAGATGGTTCAGCGGTGCTGTATTGTACTATAAGACGATACTTGGTACATTATATACAGATGGTTCAGCGGTGCTGTATTGTACTATAAGACGATACTTGGTACATTATATACAGATGGTTCAGCGGTGCTGTATTGTACTATAAGACGATACTTGGTACATTATATACAGATGGTTCAGCGGTGCTGTATTGTACTATAAGACGATACTTGGTACATTATATACAGATGGTTCAGCGGTTCTGTATTGTACTATAAGACGATACTTGGTACATTATATACAGATGGTTCAGCGGTGCTGTATTGTACTATAAGACGATACTTGGTACATTATATACAGATGGTTCAGCGGTGCTGTATTGTACTATAAGACGATACTTGGTACATTATATACAGATGGTTCAGCGGTGCTGTATTGTACTATAAGACGATACTTGGTACATTATATACAGATGGTTCAGCGGTGCTGTATTGTACTATAAGACGATACTTGGTACATTATATACAGATGGTTCAGCGGTGCTGTATTGTACTATAAGACGATACTTGGTACATTATATACAGATGGTTCAGCGGTGCTGTATTGTACTATAAGACGATACTTGGTACATTATATACAGATGGTTCAGCGGTACTGTATTGTACTATAAGACGATACTTGGTACATTATATACAGATGGTTCAGCGGTACTGTATTGTACTATAAGACGATACTTGGTACATTATATACAGATGGTTCAGCGGTGCTGTATTGTACTATAAGACGATACTTGGTACATTATATACAGATGGTTCAGCGGTACTGTATTGTACTATAAGACGATACTTGGTACATTATATACAGATGGTTCAGCGGTGCTGTATTGTACTATAAGACGATACTTGCTACATTATATACAGATGGTTCAGCGGTGCTGTATTGTACTATAAGACGATACTTGGTACATTATATACAGATGGTTCAGCGGTGCTGTATTGTACTATAAGACGATACTTGGTACATTATATACAGATGGTTCAGCGGTGCTGTATTGTACTATAAGACGATACTTGCTACATTATATACAGATGGTTCAGCGGTACTGTATTGTACTATAAGACGATACTTGGTACATTATATACAGATGGTTCAGCGGTACTGTATTGTACTATAAGACGATACTTGGTACATTATATACAGATGGTTCAGCGGTGCTGTATTGTACTATAAGACGATACTTGGTACATTATATACAGATGGTTCAGCGGTGCTTTTCCTTTCTTTGCCCCTACAAGCCAGAATTTCGGTTATTTCCCTTTGTAGCGGGCTGTGACTGACATGTTTCAGATCATTACCACGTTTGACCTCTGACACATTCCTCTTTCTCTCTCTCTCTCTCTCTCTCTCTCTCTGCCTGTATGTCTCTGTCTCTCACTCCACACAAATACACACACACAGGTGCGTGCATGCACAAACTAATAATCACATGTACATCTGTTTGACATGTATGCACAAAATCTCCCTCTCCCCGTCTTGTTTCTGTCTTTTTCTCTCTTTCACACACACAGACACACACACTCACGTAGGACATATACATATGTGTGTTAAATGCATGCATGTACATGCACTTATAACTTGAGCAAATATATAGGCCTACACAATCGTGCACCAAAAGAGAGCGGGAAAGAGAACGGAACAGAGAGAGAGAGAGATACACACAGACAGATGACTGAAAGAGAGAGAGAGGGGGGGGTCAAAACAAAATAATGCATGTCTTACAAACTCATGTTTTATTTATTTGCAGAAACAAAACCACAACACTGAGAAAAGAACACACTCAGAAAGTTAGCTAAACAGAATAAATGTACATTCAATCATACAATTAAAATACTACAGTGGAACCCGGTTATAAGGAAATCGAAGGGAGATAATGTTTTTGTTTTCTTATATCCGATAATCGGGTATAAGAAAACTTTTTGAATTTATTTTCTTATAACCGATTTGAATGGGGGAAAATAAAAGAGAAAAGGAGAAAAAATAAAATAAAAGAAACAAACGTAAAACAAAGAGAAAATGCTTTTACCTAATTTGGTGCATGAATAAAAGGAAAAAATGCAAAGCAAAGGAGGAAAAAAGAAAGAACAGCAGAAAATTAAAAACAAAAATGAAGGCAGACGTGGTGTGAGTTGCATGATGAGCGAGCAAGATAGTGGAGAGCAGATGAATGAGTGGGTGTGGTGTAGGAGTAACATATTTGTTTAAATGTAAATTTCTGTTTCTTGTTTTTAATCAATATTCTAATTTGGATGACTCATTTTACACAGTGGAAGACAATTTTGTGTTTGCCTTTGTACAATGCCAATGGACAATAAAGAAATTTGCGACCTATGACTCATGTTTTACATCAAAATACAGCAAAACTGTTATAAGAAAATCGAAGGGAGATAAAAAAAATTTGCTTATTACCATATCCAAGTTTTCTTATATCCGAAACTCGGACATAAGAAAACATTTTGAAGGTTTTTTTCCTGATAACCAAATTGAATGGGGAAAAGAGAAAAGAAAAAGAAAAGGACAGAAAAACAAAACGAGAAAATCCTTTTTCCTAATTTGATGCATTTCTTACATCATAAAATCAAAATCATCTACTAAGAAGAAGATTTAAAGGTGCCTACAACCACTCAAACTAACAAGCTTTTTTTTCTTCTTTTTACTGTCATCAAATACTTTTTACTGTCATCAAATACTTTTTACTGTTATCATTCACCTGAACTATTACCATTTACTGTCCACCCATGCAGCTTTTTATCAATCATTTGCTTTTGTTTATGTGGATTTTCATCCACATATTCAGTTATTTGTATTTATCTTAAAGACATGGATTGCCTTTCCCCCTCTGCCATTGCTGCTGAAAATAAAAGGCTGGACAGTCTCTACCACCAACACAAAAGTACAGGCACTCATTTTTTTTTTTTTTTCAATGGTAATTCGCTTATAAGAAAATTGAGCTTGCTTAAAAAAAAAAAAATGAACTGCAAACATGACATACTTTTCTTATGTCCAAGTTTCATTGCAGATGGGAGAAGGAATTTGCTTGCTAAATAATCGAGTTTTCTTATAAGCGAGTTTCTTATATCTGAGGTTTGATCATAGATAAGAAAGAAGTTCGGCAGGGACATTTTTTTGCTTTATTATAAGCAAGTTTTCTTATAAGCGGATTCGGCTGTATATTTCTATATTAAGGTTAGACTAGAGTGTCTGTGACGTAGCTTCTCTGATGTAAATTTTCCTCTTTTGTTTGTTTTGTTGGAACACTGCACTTTTTGGAACATCAATTCCGTTCATGCCCTAATTCTTAAAAAATTGCTTATAAGAAAATCAAACCGCTTATAAGAAAAGGAACTGCAAACCTACTCCCTTGTATGAAATCATTTTCTTATATCCGAGTTTACATCGCGGATGGGAGAACGAATTTGCTTCCTTTTAACCGGGTTTTTTTATAAGCGTTTTTTTTATATCCGAGTTTTCATAATACATAAGAAAGAAGGAATTTGGCCGGGGGAAAAAAATTGCTTTCTTATAAGCGGGTTTCTTATAAACGGATTCGACTAATAATTATGCGAAATGAGGATAAAAACGCAGGTCGTAGCATTCACACACACACACACTCTCTCTCTGTCCCCACTTTTCTCATGTGCCTGCACACATAATATATACATGTACAAAATTTATGCATGCGCACGATTATACATCCTTTTCATTTTTCTGCCAAGGTCCTAGTTCTGCTAAACGTTACAAGTGTCTCCCATTCCATCTTGCCTTGGCTTCCATTTGGGATTTAATGTAAAGTAAACCGGCAACAATTTGAAGCAAAGAAGCAAATAAATGTACAAATTATTTCATAACACGGTTTCGAGTTAGTGGTATTTTCAAAGTATAAGTTTATATTCATTTTTTAACAAGAAAAGAGCCCCACATCCACCCCCACCCCCCCTCTCTCTCTCTTTCTGTGTCTATCTCTCTCTCTCTCTCTCTCTCTCTCTCTCTCTCTCTCTCTCTCTCTCTCTCTCTCTCTCTCGTGTTTTGTCTTAGTCTTGTTTTCGTCCCAAGGGCAGATTGGAAGAATAAGCTTGGCCTAAAATCTCAATCCTTGAGTAATAAAGTTTTTTTCAGTTTCCATTTCTCTCATAAACACACTGATGACGCGCGCGCACGCTCACGCATGCACGCACACACCACTATGCACTGTAATGCAAAGTACAAGCACAAACAGGGGTGCTACTCCCGGGTTTAAAAACGGAAATCTGTAAATTGTTTTCTTGAGACGGAAATTCCGTATTTTTAAAATTTCATCCCCCCCAAAAAAAAAGTTGATCGGCTAGTGGCGGTTGAGTGTATTTTGAATTTGGGTCATCTATCTACTGAATGATGCATGCGCACGCTCTAACCTCGTGACTCGTTCAGTCATTGCCGCCACCATTTTCGTTTTCATTTTCGGCTCTTGCAAACTGAAGAGGACAAACTTGAAAGAAGAAGTTAACAAAGTCAATTCTAACGGAAGGTGTCTAACGGAAGGCTGCCGTGTCCAAAATCGATTCTGGTTTGAAAAACAAATGGCGTTGGGTAACAGGGACAAACAAAAGTGATCAGAGAGAGAATCGACACATGACAAAAATGCACACATCAGAGAGTGGTGTTTCAAGGTGAGTCGGCCAGGCGTCTGCATCTGCCGTTTTTGCAACGTCCTGAAGTGTGGGGCAAACGGCAAGAAGTCACATTGTGCAAAACCTCAACATCAAAAGAAAATGAAGGTAAACACACAGTGACACAATCTCTCTCTCTCAGTCTCTCAAGTTCAACAATGCAGTCTGACACCTTATGCCCTGATAAATACACGGTCCCCTCATTGCTCCAAACCTTTTGCGAGGATAAGCTATATCAACACTCCTCCTTTCAGATACCTTTACTAGCAGTTCACGAAGTAGGAGCTCTTATTACTAGTTTAAAGAATAAAACATTAATGGGACCTGACACGTTAAGCGCCTCTCTCTTAAAACTTTCTCTTCCATACATTGTCGAACCCCTTACATATATATATAATTTATGCATAAATCAAGGAACGATACCCTAAGCCCTAAAAACAGCTAAAGTTATCCCAATACCCAAAACAAACGATCATTCTGACCTAAATAACTTTAGACCTATCTCACTTCTGTCAGTGCTATCAAAACCCATAGAAAAGCACGTCCACAATCACCTATCTAAATATTTAGAAAACTTCAACCTCCTTCACACACACCTTCAGTCTTCAGTCTGGCTTTCGTAATCACCATTCTTGTCACACAGCCCTTGTTCGTTTATGTGATTCTTGGCTCTCAGCAATAAACAAGCATCAGTTAACGGGTTCTGTCTTTCGTGATCTAAGAAAAGCCTTTGACCTTGTCGACCACACAATACTTCTCGACAAATTATCACACTATCTCAGAAACCAGAACTCCCTGACATTCCTTTCATCATACCTGGATAAACACAATACGTTTTTTGTAATGGCGAGTCCTTTCTACAGGCAAGGTGAAATGTGGTGTACCCCAGGGATCTGTCCTCGGTCCATTACTTTCTGTATTTTCATTAACGATCTTCCATTGTCTATATCCAACCCAATTGTTTCATGTGATCTTTTTGCAGACGACTCCTCCCTTCATTCCAGTTCGGAAGATGTAACTGTCATCCAAAACTCTCTTCAGTTACTAGTTAGGCTTACATGATGTATCTAAATGGTGCATAGATAATGCTATGTTAATTCATCCCAAGAAAACTAAGTGCATGGTTGTAACCTCCCGCCAAAAGCATCAACTAACACACCATTCCCTTAACCTAACTATTGATAGCAACGATACCGAACAAGTTCATGAACATCGAGTTCATACTTGATGACAAACTCAACTGGAAACCATATATAAATCACATTAAAAATAAACTAGCACGCAACCCATTCCTTCTCAAACGACTTCAACCCTATCTGGACCTAGATGCACATAAAATGTTTTTCTATGGCCACTGCCTCTCGCACATCAACTATGCATCCACTGTATGGTCCTATGCTGCTAAAATGTATAAAGTTCACACTAATTTGACACCCCAATACCTAAAACATATCCTCACTCCTTCCACATGTAGTTATCGTTCTGATAAATATGTTCTTCCACGTACCTGCATTGACCTTTACAAAACAAGCTTTTCTTGTTCAGGGCCATATGTTTGTATTATTATTAGGTATTAGGTACTTTATAGTCACAGAAGCGTCTCTGTGAAATTCGGGTTGCTCCCACCTGGAGAGCGCGTCACAGCCAGAGGCGCGCCACCCAATTTTTATTTTTTTATTTTTTTTGCTTGCGATTTTTGTCACTGATGGGGGGGGTAAATTTTGTCCAAATGACAACTTTTTCGTTGCCACTGGGTTTAACGTATGCTAAGTGCATGGGCACACGGGACCTCGGTTTATCGTCTCATCCGAAAGACTCCACGTTCAGACCGTAAGGCCTAGTGCAGAATGAGAGGAAAAAATCCCCTGTACCCAGGTTCGAACTCGGGTTTACTTGACACGAAGCGAACGCGATACCACTGTGCCACTCTACAGTGGAACTCACTGCCTTCAAATGTATAAGCAATTTCGTCAGTATCAAATTTTAAATCTAACTTGAGGGGGCATCTCCTTCATCCCATCCAATAAAAGAAGAGAAATCTTTGTCTGTTTAGACTAATGCTGGAATTGTGCTTTTCTGACTGTGTTTGCTTCTTTTCTTTTCTTTTCTTTGATTGACATTAGGCTACTTGTGTCATGCTGTTTATGATTACTTTTGCTTTTTATTTGGTTGACATTAGGCTACTTGTGTTATTATGATGCTTATAGTAGTGATAGCAGTAGTAGTGATAGTAGTAGTAGTAGTAGTAGTAGTAGTAGTAGTAGTAGTAGTAGGATTTCATTTTGCTGTTTATTTTTAAAATGTTGTCACATCACAATGTACTTAATATAACTGTATTGCCTCCAGTATTATGTGTGCGTGCATATGTGTATGTGTCTCTGTGTGTGTGTGTTATATAACACACACATATATATATATATATATATATATGTATGTGTCTGTGTGTGTGTGTGTGTTATATAACACATATATATATATATATATATATATATATATATATAAATAAAATAAAATAAAACATTTAATTCCAAGACAACAAGCAATTTTGGTTATTTTAGTTTATTTATATATATATATATATATATATATATATGTGTGTGTGTGTGCTGAATAATTATGTGTTGCGTGCATTATTGTATTGTGTGATTATTTTAATGGAACGTAATTCTTTTAATCATGTTTTTCATTTAACGAAAAAATAATTGTTTGTGCTTGCATATTGTGAGTGTGTGTGTGTGTGACGTGTGTGTATGTGTGTGTGCGAATGTGAGTGCATCCCATCTATTGTTAGTTAAAGGTTGTAGTTTTGGTTGTTTACATGGATAAGGAGTCATTGTACATTTTCTTCATTCAATGTGTATTACTGATATAATATGCATATATTCTGCATGTTTCCGCTTGCGCGCCAGTATGTGTGTGTGTGAGTGAATCACATTTTGGGGGGCTTGTTTTTAATTTTTTATTGTTTTTGTAAAGCGCATTGAGCTTTAAGGTTATGCGCTATATAAGTTTCCTAAATAAATAAATAAGTAGTAGTAGTAGTAGTAGTAGTAGATGAAGAAAATTGTGGTGGAAGTCATATTTTTTTTTCTCTTTCTTTCTTTCATTTATGTCTTTGTTTGGTCGGTTGGTTTCTGTTTTGCTTGTTCTTATTATTGATGGTGGTGTTCTGTGTACCATGTCATTGTTATATTACTGTGGCACTGTAGTGGTAGTGGTAGTAGTAGTGATGGTGGTGTTCTGTGTACCATGTCATTGTTATATTACTGTGGCACTGTAGTGGTAGTGGTAGTAGTAGTGATGGTGGTGTTCTGTGTACCATGTCATTGTTATATTACTGTGGCACTGTAGTGGTAGTGGTAGTGGTAGTAGTAGTGATGGTGGTGTTCTGTGTACCATGTCATTGTTATATTACTGTGGCACTGTAGTGGTAGCGGTAGTAGTAGTGATGGTGGTGTTCTGTGTACCATGTCATTGTTATATTACTGTGGCACTGTAGTGGTAGTGGTAGCGGTAGTAGTAGTGATGGTGGTGTTCTGTGTACCATGTCATTGTTATATTACTGTGGCACTGTAGTGGTAGTAGTAGTGATGGTGGTGTTCTGTGTACCATGTCATTGTTATATTACTGTGGCACTGTAGTGGTAGTGGTAGCGGTAGTAGTAGTGATGGTGGTGATGGAGGTAGTAGTAGTAGTAGTAGTAGTGGTGGTGTGGTGGTGATGGTGGTAGTAACAGTAATAGTAGTAGGAGTAGTAATGGTAGTAGAAGAAGTAAATTGTAGTGACAGAGGTGTTTTTCATTTACTTATTTGCTTGTTTGTTTATTCGGTTGGTTAGTTTTCAGTTTTGTTTGTTTTTATTGCTGATGTTGCCTACCATGTTGTTGCTATATTACTGTTAATCGTTGTTGTTTCTGTAGCGATGTTCCTGTGTCTCAATGTTCATTTATAGTATTAGTTATGTATTGCATGCTTAGAACCAAGGACAGAATGGAAGAATAGGCCCAGCCTAAATTCTTATCCTTGTAAAATGAAGTGTCTGAGTCTGAGTCTCTCTCTCTCGCTCTCTCTCTCCAATTATATGGTGAAAGTCTACTTGACTTAGCTGTTGCGGTGGTTCGCCTTTATCAGATTATTTGTCCAGGGTTCGTACGGTCTTTAAAGGTCGGTACAAATTTGTAAAAAACGCCACACCATTTTTAAGCCCTTAAAAAGTTTGTAAAAACAGCCATTTTGTCAGTTTTTAAAAAGTCTATTTTTTATCAACAAGCTTATCCTTCCCAGTACATAATTTGATGATCAGTTCTATTCAGAACAAAATGCCCCAGTACAAATCCTGACAAATCTGGTGGGTCACTGTGCATTTGGTGTTTGATATTTTTGTATTATATACAAGTCACAGAGACTTATCTCCTTTGAAATTCGGGTTGCTCCCATCTGGAAAGTTGTCGACGCGACACAAGCACAGCACCACCCATTGTATGTGTGTGTGTGCATTACCGTCATATACAGTCCTTATTTTTTGGGGAAAGGTCTTTAAGAAGTCTTTAAAAAGTTTGTAAATTTGGATGGGAAAAATCTGTACGAACAATGTCATTGTGCCCTGCCCCCCTCCCCCTCTCTGTTAACAGTTATATTTCTTAACTTTGTTTTTTCAGTCTTTTTTAGCCTCTATGTATGTGTCTGTCTTTGAGTAGTTCTTCTGTTCACTTTCTTATCCAGAGCTTTTTCAGATTGTTTTCAAACTTAATGGGTCATATGACCCCTGCTTACAGAAATGATGAGTCAGTTTCCAAAATAATGGGCCAGTAATGTATCACTGTAGTATTACACTTAAATTTTATTGCAAACTTCATGGGTCAGATGACCCATGAGTGCACAAAATGAGGGGTCAAATTAACATTGATACAGGTCAACAATATGAAACTGCTTATTACTTTATACTTTATCATTACATTTCTCTCTTCTTTACATTTGTGTTTTTATTTTGGGGTGGTAGATTTGCCCTATTTTCAAACTTTCTTTTGAGTATCACTTTTTGAAGTCAACATAACCTGTTTGGTAACAGCCCCCCCCCCCCCCCCCCCCCCCCCCCTCTCTCTCTCTCTCTCTCATCTCACTCTCTCTGAACAGTCTATCATCATATTAATGTACATTTTTCAACCTCAACGTACATTAGATGTGTTATTAATTTCACATAAGTTTTTGCCTCTGTGTGTGTGTATTTCTGTCATGTGTCGATTCTCTCTCTGATCACTTTTGTTTGTCCCTGTTACTAATGTTAGTGTTGCGAACATATTCAGTGCAGGAGAGCTATGGAAATTATCTCTGCAATTGCATTTTTGCTTCAGCTTCAGGGGGGCGTTGCCCCCCTACCTTTCAGTATTTTTCATTTTGGGGAGTAGCACCCATGCACTAATAATCATGCTCTTGTGGAGCACATGCGGTATGAAAAAAAGCAGACTAACCACCAACAACCAACAAATTAAAAGAAAAACAAAAAAAAGAATTGTTTGTAATTGATATTTGTCGAAAGTATCAAAATGCAATCATCTATAATACTCACATGCACTCCCACACTATTTAGATATATAGTACTAGCGCAACGCCCCGTACCGGTAACGCCTAGTATTGGTAACGCCTTGTACAGGTAACGCCAAGTACCGTTACCGCTGAGTACCGGTTTCGCCGGGTCCGCAAAATATTATATTTTTACTTTTGTGGCTGAAAAAACATTTTTTTTACCCCTACCACATTCAAGGCCTACCGATCTCCATGACCTTGACCTTGACCTTGATCTGTATGCAATCATCAAAACAACCATAAGCCAAAGGACCTACATGCCAAGTTTGAAGTCCCTAAGACCAACGGTGTGGACGTTATAGCCCCTTAAAGATTTTCGGTTTTCAAGGTCATACACCAAGGTGCAGGTCATGACGGCGATAATTTATGCGCGGATGCCTTCTCTCATGGTGACACGCCACCACACAAAACTGGAAACGATTCGGTAAAGCAGTTTGGGAGATATGCGTGGGACAGTAAAACCCAATCATTAGACCCCTACCACTTTCAAGGCATACCGATCTCCCTGACCTTGACCTTCATTGGTACGCCATCATCAGAACGGCCATAAGCGAAAGTACATCCATGCCAAGTTTCAAGACTCTAGGACCTGCGGTGTGGAAGTTATGGCCCCTTAACGATTTTCGGTTTTCAAGGTCATACACCAACGTCAAGGTCAGGACGGCAAAAAGTTTTACAAAGATGCCTTCCTCTCATGTGGACACACCACCACACAAAATTTGAAGTGATTCGGTTAAGCGGTTCGGGAGATCCTTGGGACAAACCCGAACAGCCCGGATTTACTAACCGCAAGTACATGTGCAGCTGCGTGTGGTCCCCTCCCCCTCCCCACGACCCCTTGGCGGAGGTTTCCGAAAAGTAAGGACGGCATGACCTTCCAGGGTGCCAAGGATGCTTGATGCAAAATTTGGTGTCGATCGGTTGAGAACTGTGGCCCCCTCCAGCCCACCCCCCTACACACACACACCCGACCATCCCACCCCTCCCCCCCTCCAGCCCCCCTCATGCTCTCCCTCCTCCCCTCAACCCCCTCCCATCCCCCCCCCCCCCCCCCCCAAGGACGGCATGACCTTCGGAAGGTGCCAAGGATGCTTGATACCAAATTTGGTGTCGATCGGTTGAGAACTGTGGCCGTGCATAAGTGACACACAGACAGACAGACAGACAGATTTCGAAAATATATATAAGATACAGTTATAGCCCTCTACCAGCAGTATCCATGTTGAAGAAAGTTTCATAGCTTTCGGATTAGGTATTTTATAGTCACAGAGGCATCTCTGTGAAGTTCAGGTTGCTCCCACCTGGAGAGCGTGTCGCAGCCAGAGGCCATGTTTTTTTGCATGCGATTTTTTGTGTGATTGATAAGGAAGGAAAGGGGTGGTGGTAAATTTTGACCAAATGACAACTTTTTCGTTGCCACTGGGTTTAATGTGTGCTAAGTGCATGGGCACACAGGACCTCGGTTTGTTGTCTCATCCAAAAGACTCCACATTCAGACCATAAGGCCTAGTGCAAAGTGAGAGGAAAAATCCCCTGTACCCAGGTTCGAACTCGGGTTTACTTGACACGAAGCGAACGCGTTCAGGGCCGGACGTACAGGGCCGGACGTGGGGGCTGCAGCCCCCACCCTTTTTTCTAAAAAAACACACATAAAAACAATTCATGTCGCCGAGCGGCAGCTAAATTTCTTCGCGGAGTATACCTAGGAGTGTGGAAGCAGCATGATGTGTACTTGATGGTTCAAAACATGTTTCAATAGGGGTATGAACTGTAACGGCAGTCCTTTATTTCATGCCCAGATTGCACTATTTTGCTTCTCAGATTTAAACTTTTTCCGGGGGAGCATGCCCTAGCGGTCTTGGTGCTTCACACCTTCGATGAATTAGCCCCCCCCCCCCCCCCCCATAAAAACTTAGGTCCGGCCCTGGCGTTAGCACTGTGCCACTCAACACTGTCCTTGAGATAGATCTAGTGTCCCCTACATTGTCCCCCAACTTGTGCAACAAAGGATGTGAGAAGACAAGTATGGATGATCGCGAAGCTGCCGTTAGCAAAGGGAAAAATAAAACATCTAGAGGCAGAACGTGAAAAAGCCAACAGGGGGGCTAAAACAATAGAAAAGTTGAAGTGTTGTGCACAATCCAAATGTAGCCTGAGAAGAAAGATAAAATAGGACAAACTAATTGCTTTTAAATTTCTAATTGTTGATAATGGTACATTGACACATCTAAAATGCACTCCGACAGTTTTAACACACAAAACTTGGGGGGATTTAACAAAATTACGCCTTTTGTGTTCGTAAATTAACCTGTCATTATGACTTCTCTCAAGCGCCTATTGTTTGACAATGTGGCGTCGCCTCTGTCGCTCAACACTGACAATTATTCTTTCCACTATAACGTCAGATCTAAAATAAATATCCATTAAACTGTTTTAAAAATATATTGTGATAACTATAATAACAACACAATTTAAAATAATTATACAAAAATACTGGTTGAATTAATTAGATATGTTTTAGTTCACAAGCAACGCTTGCAGCCTTGCGTCACAGTAGGCTAGGAATTAAACATAGGTGCCTGATGGCGTACGCTTTTTATGTACTATCTCAGTTTTAAAGTGAATGTGCCAGTGTTTGCCATTTAAAATGTTAACACGTTTTAATCGCTAACATAAATTAACATTGTGTCAAGTCAAAGTCAAAGTCAAAGTCAAAAATACTTTATTATCACGTTAGGTGAAATTATAGTGTGGTCTCGTACAAGCACAATACAATTAAAGAAATCCATTTGCATGCATGAAAAATGGAAACAAAACTAAGGAAAAATGAATGACAAATCATGCTCCGCAGTAATTTTGCCGATTCCGCGTAATCAGCAAATCGTTGCCTATTTCACGTATTGAGCAACGATTTGCCGAATCTGTGTAAAGGGTATTTTTTCTTGCCTATTTCACGGAATAGGCAGCCGATTACGCGGAATGGGCAGACGATTACGCGGAATCAGCAATTTCCGCTATTCCGCATATTCGGCAACTTTTGAATGAATAGTTATCACATCATCAAGCCAGTTTAATCGTGTTAAACATCCCTCTACAGAATTTTCGTTTATGTTAACAGTAATCAGACGAGGTATTAGTTCAGCATGAATTCATAGTCACAATTTCAATTCATAGCCTGTCATTGTGCTTTTTAGCGATCCCCTGATCTTTCCTTTACTCTGTGACACGAGATGGAGCGAAGTGAAGAAAGATTCGAATCTGAGATTGAAAAGGCAAATTTCCTGAAATACTCTCTACAGCTACCGACGATTACAGAAACATTGTCAAAATCCTCACCGGAGAAAGTGCCGACATAAAACGTGATTAATCAACTGATTAAGGCAGACAGCCAGCTTTTGACCCTGACTGATGTGGATGACATCATTTTTCCATTCCGGACAATCGTCTCTTCCCATTCACAAACCGGAGGTCAAGGGTTTGTTAACTTAAGTGTACATGTACTTGCAAAACCAAACGCTGTAGATGCAGACAAAACGGACTCCAGTGCAATAGTCATTGCCACCCAGTGAACAACAAATGTGAAAACAAATAGGCTCATCACTGAACTTTCACATGATCGGTTACGGTCTGGGCCACACTGTGCCGTTTCGTTTATTGCATTTTATATTCATACTTTTTCAATCACTACTATTTCCTTTGTTTGACACTTGTACGTTTGGAAAACGGAGAGAGAGAGAGAGAGAGAGAGAGAGAATTTCCAACGATATCGATTTTCGTCATGATCAACAGTACCTTAGAGAGAGAGAGAGAGAGAGCGAAAGAGAGAGAGAGAGAGCAAACATTTCCTTAATATGGAATTAACATTTGTGCTGATAGATAGCGACTGTGATGTGCTTTTTAAAAAGATTTTCATCCTTAATGAAATTATTTGATTCAATGATTCAATGTGACTATTATTGAATTTGTTTTTCTTGTCTTTCTTTTCACTAACATTTACCCCGTTCAATTTTTCTAGCACAAAATACACTGTAATTGAATATAACCATCAAAAGTTATAAAATAAAACAGAAGATTCAGACAATAACTCAAGTATTATCATTATGTGAGAGATAAAGGGTGAGTGGGACAGACAGTAGGTAAAGGCAAACTTCACTCAAGTAGAATGCTGAAATGGCTCTGTTAGCTTCAAGTTTTAGTACAATTCGTACACTTGTATTTTACATACCATTCAAATTTCATGTTGAATGTTGATCTCTGTTTGAAATGAACTTAGAAATTTTATTCATCCTACAAACATGTGGCCGAATCACAAGTGCGAAAATGATATTGACTTATTGAAATTGAATGATATAGAGTTACTGAAATTCAAATTTGCCGAACACGTGTAATAGCGGAAATTGCCGATTCCGCGTAATCGGCTGCCCATTCCACGTAATCGGCTGCCTATTCCGTGAAATAGGCAAGAAAAAACACCCTTTACACAGATTCGGCAAATCGTTGCTCAATACGTGAAATAGGCAACGATTTGCTGATTACGTGTAATCAGCAAAGTTACTGCCGATTCCGCGGGTTGGCAGAATCGCTTCAAATTTTGTGTGGAGGCGTGCCACCTTAATAGGAAGAGGTCCGCGCAAACCATTTCGCCGTCGTGACCTTGACCTTGACGTATGACCTTGAAAACCGAAAATCTATTTTTAGCCATATCTCGGGCACCGATCAACATAGGATGTTGAAACTTGGTATGAAGGTGGTTTGGCTTATACCCGTTCTGATGATGGCATACCGATCAAGGTCAACGTCAAGGTAAAAAAGATCGCTGGAGCCTGAAAATCGGAGGGTCATATTTTCTCCTTCTGGCTGTTCCAAGGATATCTTTCGAACGGGTTGACCGAATCACGTCAAATGTTGTGTGCTGGTGTGTTACCATGAGAGGAAGGCATCTGCGCAAAAACGTTTGCCGTCGTCACCTTGACCTTGGCGTACGACCTTGAAAACCGAAAATCTTTAAGGGGCCATAACTCCCACACCGTTAGTGTTAGAGTCTTCAAATTTGGCATGTAGATACTTTGGCTTATGCCCGTTCTGATAGTGGCATACCGATCAAGGTCACAGTCCGGGAGATAGGCCTTGCAAGTGGTAGGGGTCTACAAATTGGGTTTTACGCCATATTTTCCACATTTGTACTTGACAGAAGCGCTTCAGATTGTGTGTGGTACTGTATACCCTAGAGAAGAACACATCCGAGCATAAATTATCACCACTAGCGCAACGCCGAGTACCGGTAACGCCTAGTAACGGTAACGCCAAGTACTGGTAACGCTGAGTACAGCAAATTTGAAGCGATTCGGTTAAAAAAAAAGGCGGAGTTATAAGGCCCCGTTTCCCGTTGGCGCTGCTCTGAGAGTGATGCGCTCTCCCTAGTAACGGTAACGCGTAGTAACGGTAACGCCAAGTACTAGTAACGCTGAGTACAGCAAATTTGAAGCGATTCGGTTAAGAAACGGCGGAGGCACCGTTTCCCGTTGGCGCTGCTCTGAGAGTGAAGCGCTCTCCCGATTCTCTTCAAATTTGCTGCCAGGCCATGCCCCGGCCACAGCAAGCTTGACAGCAAGTGTGAAGCGATTCCGTTGAGACACGGCGGAATTCTTTGTGTAAAGGTGAAGCGGCGTATATCGCGCGCGTTTATGAATCGATTCGCTTTCGGTTTGGCACACAGATAGTCACTGTCCCCGGTTATCTAACTTCCAAATCCGAAGGCAATCCATCCAGAAATACCGGAGATACGGGCGCCGAGAGGCCGGTGGCGGATACGCGTTTCGCGCATTTGCCAAACCGCGCAAATGACACGGCCTCCTCAGTTGCCGTTGCCATCGCCCCGTTAGGGCTCACAGCAAATTTGAAGCGATTCGGTCGAAAAACGGCGGAGTTTTGTGTTTCAGACAGACACACACGGACACTTGCCTTTTTACTATATGATGCTGATCTTGACCTTGAAGTGTGACCTTGAAAACTGAAATTTCCTTCTTTGCGCTAAATGTTTCTTCTTCAAGCTGTATCTCGTGAACTAGAAGACAAAATCCCTTCCAATTTTGTGTCAGGATGTGACAGTAAGAGTATACTACGGGGTGTCGCAAGTGCGTGGCATTGCTGGTGACGGACATGTCTGCCGCTCGGCGACGCCCTTGTTTCTTTTTTTTTTTTGCTGTCCCATCTTCTGGGCTGTACAGTGGCGTTGCTCCCACGCCGCTCATTCCGAATCCCAATTCGCAGCTACACCCGGATTTGCTAAAGTCGCAGAAACCGAGACCAGCAATCCAATCTATGTTAGGCCGTCAGGAGGCAATCAACCGAGGAGACACTGCACTTCTGCTGAGTCACCACGACCGTCCACCGACAGCTCCCCAGAACACACTGATCCCCATGACTCACTTTGACCCGAACGCACCAAGGCACAGACTGGATTGGAAACCGAAACTGAGGTCACCATGAGAGCAGGGCATGCAAAGCCACAGAATTTGAGACATTTTTTAATTTTTATGATTGATGATTTCTGTTTCTCCATGCAATAAATATTTCTGACATACAAAGCAAAAAGCATGGTATGCCGCCATGCTGCTTTTTTTTAAATAAAAAAAGAAAGACTTACCGGAAATCAATATTTTAACCTCCAGCAGAGACTACAATCATCATAAGTTCATCAAATGTAATGACAATCTCTGATATTTTGCAGGAATAATGTTTAACCTTTACCGGATCATGCTTTTGACTACACAGACACGATGGCGGGGGTCTTCCACGACCCCCTACTCAGCCAAGAGCAAATTCCGAGGTGTTTATCCCTGTCCGGATGGCGGGGGTCTCCCACGACCCCTACTCAATGCACTGCAGTGCTCTTTAAAGTAGGGGTCGTGGGAGACCCCCGTCATCGGACAGGTATATCAAAATTACGCGTCATATTACGTCATTTATATTTTATACACATTAATAAAATTTAACACACTTAAAGCCATTTACGTTTTTGACAAAATCATGAAATTTCATGAAGATTGCTTAAATAGTTTTAGAGATATAACATGTTTTGTGTGTCAAGGGGTCGTGGGCGACCCCAGAAGTCCGGTAAAGGTTAATGTGTTCTTATCACATTATAAACAATTAAGGTACATCACTATGTTTACTTTTTTTTTTAAAGGGGAAACATATCCAAATCCACTGAAAAATCAAAATTTTGACCACGATCAGAGACTAAAATCACCATAAGTCTTTCAAAAGTAATTACAATTGCCTGAAACTTAGTAGGAATAACACAGATATATATATAAATCAGCACAATTTATATAATTAATTTAAATTGGGTTTTTTGTTGTTGTTTTTGGGGGGTTGGAGCACGGAACATTACTCAAAGTTAACGTTAAATGGTTTTGTTTCTGAGGTTCACAAATAAAGACACTGGACACAGAAAACTATTCTGCATTTCAAATGCACTAACTTTTCAGTCCTTCAGAGTAGGGGTACGTTCCTCACACGTCCGTTCCTCAGGGGACTTCCGGATTCGCTATTTCCTAAATCGGCATTTCCGAAATCGCCATCTCACGTGACACTTTATGAATTTAATGTTATTTCGACATTTTCGCGTGCCTAGTGTGTGCGTGTGTTTATTTTCAAGCACTTACTGAATATCCTAAATCAATTCATTGTGCGTGCTTGTGTGTGTATTAATAAACAAAGTCAGTCAGCCGATCGGGGTAAAACCTCATGGGCTAAACATACATACATACATACATACATACATACATACATACACAGTTTTCTCTCTTTCTCTCTTTCTCTCTTTCTCTCACCTCTCTCTCTCTCTCTCTCTCTCTCTCTCTCTCTCTCTCTCTCTCTCTCTCTCACCAACTTAAGTTAAGAACCACCTGTACGGATGAGTTTATTTTCTATATTGGGGCAACACATAAATGATTCAGAAGACCACTCGGACCATATGAATGGAAAAACACAAAAGCTGTAGGTTCGTTATAGGTCCTTTAATTTTGTGGAATTGAAACCTTATTAGTTTGGTACGAAACTTAAGTTGATGTCTGTAATTTAAATTTGTTTGATCTCTCTCTCTCTCTCTCTCTCTCTCTCTCTCTCTCTCTCTCTCTCTCTCTCTCTCTCTCTCTCTCTCTCTCTCTCTCTCTCTCTCTCTCTCTCTATCTATCTATCTATCTTCCCTCTCTCTCTCTCTCTCTCTCTCTCTCTCTCTCTCTCTCTCTCTCTCTCTCTCTCTCTCTCTCTCTCTCTCTCTCTCTCTCTCTCTCTCTCTCTCTCTCGTGTTGTGTTGTGTGTGTGTGTGTGAGTGAGTGCATTCCCAAATTAACGTTCATGTTTGTTTAAACACATTCAAAAAAATATATCATCAAATACTCATGAACGAATACTCTAGCTCATAATATCCAAGAATGTCTACTTTGTATCCTTTTCCAAATATCTCATTTGTTATAATGCATGCTTATGTGTTAAGTCTTCTTATATGTACATTGTATTTACTATGCATTATTTTTCCTGCATATATTACTTAATTTCTTCCATTTTATTCTGTTCTTTTATTTTGACCTCCCTCTCTCTGTCGGTCTCTGTCTGTCTGTCTGTCTGTCCTTGTCTCAGTCTCGTTAAATGATGTAATTTATCTTATTTATATGCCTTGCATGGTGCGTCCGTTTACAACCTTGATTGAAGGTTGAGTTTTTTTCTTGTATTTTGCGATGTCTTTTTTTTTTCTATTTATATTTTTTAAATTTCTTTTCTTTTGGTTCGGAGGGCCGGATGAAAAAAAGCCGGTTATTGTGCTTATTCCGCTTTTCCTCATTAAAAAACATTCGTTCGTTCTCTCTCTCTCTCTCTCTCTCTCTCTCTCTCTCTCTCTCTCTCTCTCTCTCTCTCTCTCTCTCTCTCTCTCTCTCTCTCTCTCTCTCTCTCTCTCTCTCTCTCTCTCTCTCTCTCTCTCTCTCTCTCTCTCTCTCTCTCTCTCTCTCTCTCTCTCTCTCTCTCTCTCTCTGTGTTGTGTTGTGTGTGTGTGTGTGTGTGTGTGAGTGAGTGCATACGTGCGCGGGGGGTGGGGGGGTAGGGGTGGGAGCTACATCCACATTTTCGCCCTTGTGTGTGTGAGTGAACACGCGTATGTCAGTATACGTATGTAGTTTTCTGAATGGATTAAAGTGAAGGAGCTAAGTAAAGATGGTGAAATGGCACTAAGAGGATGGCGAAATGGCACTACTTGACAGCACTCTTATCTAATCACCAAAAAGGGGCGTTCCCGGCCATGTGGCGAGATGGGAAATGGTGAATCGGTATGTAGGGTAAGACGGGGTAAAAAATCTCATGGGCGGGTAAGAAGCCCATGCCAATTATCTCATGAAATAAAGCAAATTTCAGTCACATTTTGCCCATAAGACGAGTGTTAATGTTCGTATGGGCAAAATGTGACTGAAATTTGCTTTATTTCATGAGATAATTGGCATGGGCTTCTTACCCGCCCATGGGCTTTTTACCCCGTCTTCACCTACCTGTTCCTCACACGTCCGTTCCTTACATCTATAATGCAAACTAACGTATCCACAGCCCACACGTTGTTCAAATGTTTATAACAGTGTGGGGTATCGGGAAGGGACATCACCGCCTGTCTTCAAATTAATGGAGAGTTTATTGTAAAAGTATATATAAATTCTCAAATGCCTCATCTTTACAACAAACCACAATTACGACCTAAACATTTGGATTTAACCATAGAACAACAGCCCGAAACACAAAGTTTGACACAAAAATAGTGGTTTGACGGCCAAAACGGGATGGTTTCTGATTGGTCCAGCAATTCACCTGATCGAAATTTGATGAAAAATATGCGGGCTCTTCTACATAATCACACAATGCAGACTGGAGTAAGAAATATTAAAAAAAAGTACAGATATCACAATAACATTCAGTATACCCCAAACCACGAATTGCTACAAAGATTTCAGGGAAGCCCACTTAAATGCCTTGAAGCCCGTATGTAAAGTAATGGAGAGATCACAGTGTATTAACATTATAGTCAAAAGTAAAGAAGGAAGATTGCTCTTGACTTTCCATGTTATAAAAACCTTTTTGAAAACATTCTAAATACCAAAATACAAAGCAAGAACATTCTCATTTTCAGTGAAATAATACTGTACATGTCCGTTCCTCACACGTCCGTTCCTTACACGTCCGACTGTAACAGGTAGGCGTTGCCCGTGGTGGCGGGGTGGCACTGCTGAACCGGACTCATACTGCAGCCCCGCAGGTTGATTCTCTGGGGATCGGCCTCTATCGAGCTGTCCAGCGAGCACAGCCCCAGCACCCGGTCCTTCACCCCTCCCAGCAAGTGCCTGAGGTGCTCGCGGAACCCCGGAGACACCAGCCAGTACAGGGGACCCTTCAGGACGAAGCTGAGCAGGTGCAGGTGCCGCACCACGGACACACACCTCATGAAGACCCCCCACCCCTGCACGCCCATGTGGCTGTTGAAGAAGCCCGCGATCCTCACCACCGAGTTGGGCGTGTGCGTCAGCAGTACCAGAGCCACCACTGCGTACACCAGCTCCGTCGCTCGCAACGACGTTACTCGCTGAGAGCCGCTTCTTCTTCCTCCTGCCCCTCCTCCTCCTCCTCCTCTTCCTCCTCCCATTCCGCAACTTCCAGAAGCCGCCGAAGACATCCTGTAGTACTGGCAGCCTCGCACCACGATCAGCACCACCAGCACCACGACCAGCACCAGCGGCGCGATGAAGACCACCAGGCAGTCCAGGATCATGAAGGTCTGGTACGGCGTCTGGAACTCCTGCCAGGGCCCGCAGAGCGCGGGGCGGTAGTAAGGGCTGGGCCCGAAGAAGTAGATGACGTACGAGTAGCTGACTACGGCCAGGACCGTCAGGCAGACCAGGACCACCTTGGCCCGGAACACGGTGCACAGGGAGCCCTTCCTGAGGGGCCAGAACACCCCGATGAACTTCTCCACCACCAGGGCCACCAGGAACCACATGGCCAGGAACAGGCACACATAGTTGGTGAAGGTGCCGAACTGGCACACGCCCATCTGAGACATGACGGGCACCTGTAGGGAGAACAGGAACAACAGGGGAAAGGTTGAGAAACGTGTTAATGAAGATGGTCAAGGGTTCGTATGTCACGAGATGCATTCCAGAAATATAGACTATTTGGGGGAGGGGTGTGGGGTGGGGGAGGGGGATGTGTTTTTAACTGCTGCTACTTTGGCGAAATCCAAGTCACTGCAGCATATTATCATTACAGGTAGATTGGGATGGAGGGTTGGGGCGTTTTTAACTGTCCTAGATTATTCTTATTTTAGAATCGCGTTATTCCTCAAATTTGATAAACCCAGATGCCCAATTGTGTACTGCTCTAAACCGACAATGATATAGGATAGTAAAAATAAAACAAAAAATAAAAAAGCGCCTTCCAAAATGAATGTAGACATTTCTTGAAAGCACCTCGAATGTTGGTAACGATGATGATGTGAGGATAGTGAGTGTTGATATGAGTGATAATGTGATAGTAGAGCGTGTAGATGTTAATGGTGGTGTGATGAGTATGAGTGATAATGTGATAGTAGAGCGTGTAGATGTTAATGGTGGTGTGATGAGTATGAGTGATAATGTGATAGTAGAGCGTGTAGATGTTAATGATGGTGTGATGAGTATGAGTGATAATGTGATAGTAGAGCGTGTAGATGTTAATGATGGTGTGATGAGTGCTGGCATGAGTGATAATGTGTTAAATGAGAGTGTAGATTTTAATGATGGTGGGATGAGTGTTGGTATGAATGAGGACGATAATGATTACTGTATGCCTATAGTGTAATATTATTACAACTTGTTTGTTCAGAATAAAGACCCCTGGAAAAAGTCAATAGACGAAACGTCGGGGGAAAATCAATCCAAGCTTGTTTTTTTGTCAACTGTATCAATGTTGTATATATGTTACGCCCAATCCGTGAAATTGCCCATTTTGACGAAAGCTGTTTGTCCATTTCATGAAATGGACAAGTCTTGTGCACGAGAAAATATTGTTCGTGCATCTGTTGAATTATAATCCGTGAATTTGCCTATTTTATTAAATGGGCAACATTGTTTGCCCAGTTCGTGAAATGGACAATACACTGTATATTTTTTCAATTCTTATGTACAATCCTAACTCGCCCTTACTGATTGCTACTCTGGGGCATACCTGAACCTTTGTTTCAAATTAAATTTAAACTGCATTAACGAATGTAATGGGTAATTTCACAGATTGGGCGTATGCAAAGACATGTATGTGATCCATGCCACCAAACACACTCGCATACACAAAAAAGCCTCAAGTGTAACAGATTCAAATTCTGTTATTCAAACAAAATGAGATAAAACATTACTTCTATTAAAATATTTTAACATTCTCAAAGGATTTCGTGCGAACTTTTTAGAAATAACGAGAGAGAGAGAGAGAGAGAGAGAGAGAGAGAGAGAGAGTGTGTGTGTGTGTGTGTGTGTGTGTGTGTGTGTGTGTGCGCGTGCGTGCTTGTGCGTGTGTGTGTGTGTGTGTGTGTGTGTGTGTGTGATGTTTAAATTGTGTTGACCTCCTTGCAGATAGGAGGCCTGCGGCCTTTGCCACAATTGTTTATATTGTTCAAATTCTCTCTCTCTCTCTCTCTCTCTCTCTCTCTCTCTCTCTCTCTCTCTCTCTCTCTCTCTCTCTCTCTCTCTCTCCGTTTCTCTCCGTTTCTCTGTCTCTCTGACTTTCTCTCTAACTCTGTCTGTATTATTAAAGGAACCTAGTCAATGTGCTTACACGTTTTGTGACTGTGACACGCACTGTTGCATCGGAGTCCATTTTTAAAGCAGGAGCAGCGTTTGGACAGGCAGTTCCTCCTGCAGAGATAGCGTTGATAGCCTTGGCCTCCACACACACCTTGGGCCCGAACTATTGCCCGGATGCTCAGCACTTCTGAGGATACATTGTCGACAGAAACTCCTGTATATTTAACGAATTCAAACTGGTTTATGGAAAGGTTTTCTTTGATCGTACCGTGTTTATTTCCGATCGTGTAAGGGTTTTGGTGCTGCTTATGAGCATGCGTTTTGCTTGCTGATCAAGGGAGATTTTCGCTTTTTACGAGCATGTTTCGCTGGGTGTTCTTCAGGTGACACGTCTCATCCAGAGCATTGATTTGCTTCTTGATTATTTGTAGAAAATAACCCAGTGTCATGTTCACAAGAGCCTGAAGATGGGGTTTCCAATGCAAGTTCCTGGTATTCCTGTGGAGGAATGTCGGTTGACGTGGCCGCAGTTTCCATGGAAGCCTCAGAGCTTGTCATGTCTGGTTGAGGGAGACAGGGGCATGAAGACGCAGTCTCCATGGAAGCCTCAGAGCTTGCTGTAGCTGGGTGAAGAACGTCAGTTGAAGTGGATAATGTAGGAACAGATGGATCAAGACCAAAGGAAGTGCTGGGCTGGCCTGTGGTACCCGCCAGAAGTCTTTCAAGTTCTTCTTCGTCTATTGCAGGGGATATTCTGCTTAGAAACTCATCTGGTAACTGTGATCTAAGGCCACATCGGAGCATGCTTGATAGGGAGGCATCTTGATTGTTTCATGGTAGCTGCTGTTCATGGTCCATTGAACAAAACGTACACCATATCTCCACTGGGTGGAATTGTTGTCGAGGCTGCCCATTCACTAATACCAAGTCAGGCCACATTAAAGCGAGTTCACTGATGACCTGGGCCGTGAATTCGCGTCCGTTATCGGCAGCTGCTTTCGTCTTGAGAGTTGAGAGGGCGAAGGACATGAAACTTGGTCATATACTCCATGTAATGAAGAACGAAACGCCAACTGCCATCTCTCGTGGTCTGCAGATCCACTAGATCCATCTGTGCACGTGCAAACGGCTTGCCCCATGAAATGGGCAATTTCATGGTAAAGCATGAGAATTTAAAACTCGTGCATTGTCCATTTCATTAAATGGGCAAGCCATTAGCTCATTTCATGAAATGGGCAATTTCATGGATTGAGCGTAACATATGGAGAGAGATATATGAAAACAATTTCAGTTTACTGCTGGCACCGTTCCTCCAGCCTACAGGACTCAAAAGTTAGCCTTTTGCCCAATACAGGAAGAAACCTTCCCTTTGTGGAACAATCTTCTTGTTGAGGTGGGAGTAACTCTTCTTTGGTAGACTAAGACCCCATCTATTGCCGAGCTGATGAGAGCCCCTCGGCTGGGTTCTGCCATTGCCTCCCTAATAAGGATGAAAAGTATGAACATAACAATGTTCCAAAATTTAAAATATGAAACAAATTAAGGGACACGACCAGAGAGGGCCAGCAACTGAAATAGTATCCAAAAGGATAAAAATATAGATGTGAAAAAAATATCAGTTAACTGCCGGCATCGTTCCTCCAGCCTACAGGACTCAAAAGTTAGAGCATTTGAAATGCAATGATAATAGCGAAAATTGCTTAAAACTTTTTTGTCCCATATGCCTTTGCAAGCGAACATTAAAAATAGGTTTTTGTCCCTATGTCTTGGATGCGAACATTAAAACCAAAACCAGTTAAATTAACTTGGTATTTTGATCTATGTTCGATAATTCGAAAAAAACATAAAGAGTGCTAGCTTAGTTTTTCCTCCTTATTAGGGAGGCAATGGCAGAACCCAGCCGAGGACAGCTGTTTCGACTCTAGGGGATCTCATCAGCTCGGCAATGAACTACCAGAGTGGAACTACTCTCACCTCAACAAGAAGATTGTTCTACAAAGGGAAGGTTTCTTCCTGTATATTGGTAAAAGGCTAAAAAAAACCCCCAGCACTCAAGTAAAATATAAATGATAAGAATATTAAGTAAAAGCATGAGCATAACAATGTTCCAAAATTTAAAATACGAAAAAATAAGCGGCACGACCAGACAGGGCCAGCAACTGAAATAGTATCCAAAAGGATAAAAAATAGATGTGGAAATAATCTCAGTTTACTACCGGCACCGTTCCTTCAGCCTACAGGACCCATTTGAAATGCAATGATAATAGAATTTATATGTTCTCGATTTTTAATGTTCGCTTCCAAAGACATATGGACAGAAAAGTTTAAAACAATTATGTATGTGTGTATGCGTTTTAAAGCCAACCTGGTAGTTGTAGGTGAGGGTGGTGAGGAAGCAGGTGACCACAAAGCCGGTGTCCACCACGGCCAGGCCGCTGAGGTAGGGCACGGAGGGCACGTGGCGGAAGCGGGAGCGCGTGAAGATCAGGTAGGACAGCACGTTGCCCAGCAGGCACACCGCCAGGAGGACCGGGTCCCCGTAGTACCTCATCTGCCCACGGCATGGCACAAGGAACGGAATACACTCAGGGTCACGCATGGCACAAGTTAACGGAATACACTCAGGGTCACGCATGGCACAAGGAACGGAATACACTCAGGGTCACGCATGGCACAAGGAACGAAATACACTCAGGGTCACACATGGCACAAATTATGTCAAGGAATACACTCAGGGTCACGCATGGCACAAGGAACGGAATACACTCAGGGTCACGCATGGCACAAGGAACGGAATACACCCAGGGTCACGCATGGCACAAGTTATATCAAGGAATACACTCAGGGTCACGCATGGCACAAGAAACAGAATACACTCAGGGTCACGCATGGCACAAGAAAAGGAATACACTCAGGGTCACACATGGCACAAGAAACGGAATACACTCAGGGTCACGCATGGCACAAGAAACGGAATACACTCAGGGTCACACATGGCACAAGTTAAACGGAATACACTCAGGGTCACGCATGGCACAAGGAACGGAATGCACTCAGGGTCACGCATGGCACAAGGAACGGAATACACTCAGGGTCACGCATGGCACAAGGAACGGAATACACTCAGGGTCACGCATGGCACAAGGAACGGAATACACTCAGGGTCACGCATGGCACAAGGAACGGAATACACTCAGGGTCACGCATGGCACAAGGAACGGAATACACTCAGGGTCACGCATGGCACAAGGAACGGAATACACTCAGGGTCACGCATGGCACAAGGAACGGAATACACTCAGGGTCACACATGGCACAAGGAACGGAATACACTCAGGGTCACGCATGGCACAAGTTATATCAAGGAATACACTCAGGGTCACGCATGGCACAAGGAACGGAATACACTCAGGGTCACGCATGGCACAAGGAACGGAATACACTCAGGGTCACGCATGGCACAAGTTATATCAAGGAATACACTCAGGGTCACGCATGGCACAAGGAACGGAATACACTCAGGGTCACGCATGGCACAAGAAACGGAATACACTCAGGGTCACGCATGGCACAAGTTATATTAAGGAATACACTCAGGGTCACGCATGGCACAAGGAATGGAATGCACTCAGGGTCACGCATGGCACAAGGAATGGAATACACTCAGGGTCACGCATGGCACAAGTTAATTAAGGAATGCACTCAGGGTCACGCATGGCACAAGGAACGAAATACACTCAGGGTCACGCATGGCGCACGCTATATTAAGGAATACACTCAGGGTCACGCATGGCACAAGGAACGGAATGCACTCAGGGTCACGCATGGCACAAGTTATATTAAGGAATACACTCAGGGTCACGCATGGCACAAGGAATGGAATGCACTCAGGGTCACGCATGGCACAAGGAACGGAATACACTCAGGGTCACGCATGGCACAAGGAACGGAATACACTCAGGGTCACGCATGGCACAAGGAACGGAATACACTCAGGGTCACGCATGGCACAAGGAACGGAATACACTCAGGGTCACGCATGGCACAAGGAACGGAATACACTCAGGGTCACGCATGGCACAAGGAACGGAATACACTCAGGGTCACACATGGCACAAAGAACGGAATACGCACTCAGGGTCACGCATAGCACAAGCTAATTGAGACACTCAGGGTCACGCATAGCACAAGTTATATTAAGGAATACACTCAGGGTCACGCATGGCACAAGCTAAGGAAGACACTCAGGGTCACGCATAGCACAAGTTATATTAAGGAATACACTCAGGGTCACGCATGGCACAAGCTAAGGAATACACTCAGGGTCACGCATGGCACAAGTTATATTAAGGAATACACTCAGGGTCACGCATGGCACAAGTTATATTAAGGAATACACTCAGGGTCACGCATAGCACAAGTTGTATTAAGGAATACACTCAGGGTCACGCATGGCACAAGGAACGGAATACACTCAGGGTCATGCATGGCACAAAGAACGGAATACGCACTCAGGGTCACGCATAGCACAAGTTATGTTAAGGAATACACTCAGGGTCACGCATGGCACAAGCTAATTAAGACACTCAGGGTCACGCATGGCACAACCGTCACGGAAATATCCGTCATAGGGTTATTCTAAGAGTTTCCCTTTTTCTATTCATATGCTTACCGCAGTATGTTTGAATGCATGTGAGAGTGTTCTCAAATGATAGCATAGTCAATTCCCTTTCAGAAAAGCATAGGTTATATGCACTTTTATTCAGACATTTTTGCGATAGACTCCGCAACCTAAAACGGCTTGGCAAATAGTTGCCCCGGAACCGGAAACGGGCTCGGCAGTGAAGGGTCACGCATGGCACAAGCTAAGGAATGCACTCAGGGTCACGCATGGCACAAGGAACCGAATACACTCAGGGTCACGCATGGCACAAGGAACGGAATACAATCAGGGTCACGCATGGCCCAACATAAGGAATACACTCAGGGTCACGCATGGCACAACATAAGGAATACACTCAGAGTCACGCATGGCACAAGCTAAGGAATACACACTCAAGGTCACGCATGTCACAAGCTAAGGAATACATTCAGGGTCACGCATGGCACAAGTTATATTAAGGAATACACTCAGGGTCACGCATGACACACGTTGTATTAAGGAATACACTCAGGGTCACGCATGACAAAAGCTAAGGAATACACTCAGGGTCACGCATGGCACAGGTTATATTAAGGAGTACACTCAGGGTCACGCATGGCACAAGTTATATTAAGGAATACACTCAGGGTCACACATGGCACAACATAAGGAATACACTCAGGGTCACGCATGGCACAAGTTATATTAAGGAATACACTCAGGGTCACGCATGGCACAACTTAAGGAATACACTCAGGGTCACGCATGGCACAAACATAAGGAATACACTCAGGGTCACGCATGGCACAAACTAAGGAATACATTCAGGGTAACGCATGGCACAACTTAAGGAATACATTCAGGGTAACGCATGGCACAACTTAAGGAATACATTCAGGGTAACGCATGGCACAACTTAAGGAATACACTCAGGGTAACGCATGGCTTAACTTAAGGAATACATTCAGGGTAACGCATGGCACAAACTAAGGAATACACTCAGGGTCACGCATGGCACAAGGAAAGGAATACACTCAGGGTCACGCATGGCACAAGGAACGGAATACACTCAGGGTCACACATGGCACAAGGAACGGAATACACTCAGGGTCACGCATGGTACAAGTTATATTAAGGAATACACTCAGGGTCACGCATGGCACAAGTTATATCAAGGAATACACTCAGGGTCACGCATGGCACAAGTTATATTAAGGAATACACTCAGGGTCACGCATGGCACAAGTTATATTAAGGAATACACTCAGGGTCACGCATGGCACAAGTTATATTAAGGAATACACTCAGGGTCACGCATGGCACAAGTTATATTAAGGAATACACTCAGGGTCACGCATGGCACAAGTTATTTTAAGGAATACACTCAGGGTCACGCATGGCACAAGTTATATTAAGGAATACACTCAGGGTCACGCATGGCACAAGTTATATTAAGGAATACACTCAGGGTCACGCATAGCACAAGTTATATTAAGGAATACACTCAGGGTCACGCATGGCACAAGTTATATTAAGGAATACACTCAGGGTCACGCATGGCACAACATACGGAATTCTTTAAGGGTAACGCTTGACACACAAGCTAATGAATACATTCATTGCAACGCGTGGCACAACATAAAGAATACCTTCATGGTAACGCATGGCACAACATAAGGAATACATTCAGGGTAACGCATGGCACAACATAAGGAATACATTCAGGGTAACGCATGGCACAACATAAGGAATACATTCAGGGTAACGCATGGCACAACATAAGGAATACATTCAGGGTAACGCATGGCACAACATAAGGAATACATTCAGGGTAACGCATGGCACAACATAAGGAATACATTCAGGGTAACGCATGGCACAACATAAGGAATACATTCAGGGTAACGCATGGCACAACATAAGGAATATATTAACGCATGACACACAAGCCAAGGAATACATCAAGGGTAACGCATGGCACAACATAAGGAATACATTCAGGGTAACGCATGGCACAACATAAGGAATACATTCATGGTAACGCATGGCACAACATAAGGAATACATTCAGGGTAACGCATGGCACAACATAAGGAATATATTAACGCATGACACACAAGCCAAGGAATACATCAAGGGTAACGCATGGCACAACATAAGGAATACATTCAGGGTAACGCATGGCACAACATAAGGAATACATTCAGGGTAACGCATGGCACAACATAAGGAATACATTCAGGGTAACGCATGGCACAACATAAGGAATACATTCAGGGTAACGCATGGCACAACTTAAGGAATACATTCAGGGTAACGCATGGCACAACATAAGGAATACATTCAGGGTAACACATGGCACAACATAGGGAATACATTCAGGGTAACACATGGCACATCAAGGTCATGGCACAACATAAGGAATACATTCAGGGTAACGCATGGCACAACATAAGGAATACATTCAGGGTAACGCGTGGCACAACATAAGGAATACATTCAGGGTAACGCATGGCACAACATAAGGAATACATTCATTGTGACGTGTGGCACAACATAAGGAATACATTGGATCACCCTCAGGATCACCCTCAGGAACTGGATCACCCTCAGGATCACCCTCAGGAACTGGATCACCCCCAGGATCACCCTCAGGAACTGGATCACCCCCAGGAACACCCTCAGGAACAACCTGGATTACCCTCAGGCCGATCCAGGTTGTTCCTGAGGGTGAACCAGGTTGATCGTATCCCAAACCCTCAGGCTGATCCCGGTTGTTCCTGATGGTGATCCAGT
Source organism: Phymorhynchus buccinoides (assembly GCA_017654935.2). Taxonomy (NCBI): domain Eukaryota; kingdom Metazoa; phylum Mollusca; class Gastropoda; order Neogastropoda; family Raphitomidae; genus Phymorhynchus; species Phymorhynchus buccinoides. The sequence goes on from CM065690.1 coordinate 8,635,336, forward strand.
GTGGTCCTTAGTGGTGGATCACCTGGATCACTCTCAGGAACATCCTGGATCACCCTCTGGAACACATTGGATCACCCTCAGCCCGATCCAGGTTGTTAGGGTGAACCAGGTTGATCGTATCCCTAAACCCTCAGGCTGATCCCGGTTGTTCCTGAGGGTGATCCAGTGTGGTCCTAGTGGTGCATCACCTGGGTCACCCTCAGGAAGACCCTGGATCACTTCTCAGGGTCACCCTGGATCACCTGGATTTAACCCAGGAACCCATCCCACCACAAAAACCAGGACCCTGCCCAGGGTGATCCACCACTAAGGACATCACGGTTTAGGCTCAAAATGCCTGGGATATAACCCAGGAACCTATCCCACCACAAAAACACACTAAATTTAAAGCAATCCCATGCAGCAGTTCTTGAAATTCAGCCTAGGGGTCCGAACCCCGTGATTCGCACGCACGTGCGCATGAATGCACTAACAAATACATGATTAAATGGTTGTATGCTTGCGCATGATGTGTGTGAGTGATAGCCCTTTCATCAGAAAACGTTTTGGAGGAAAACAAAACGCATTGAAATGCGTGCCAAAGTTCGCGATATATATTAGCGATTAAGTGTTTGGGGGTTTGAACTCCTTAATCAGCATGACCTTGACCTTAAAATATACTAAAGCATTCAGTCGATAGATAATGTCCTCTAAAACGTGTACAATAAAAGTGATTGGAATAGATTGAATGATTTTCAAGAAAATGTGGCCGGACGGACGCACGCACGCACGGACGGACGGACGGATGAAACAAAAACAATACTTCCCGAAGCTTCGCTCGGGAACTAACAACATCTGGACGGAGGTGACAAGTGAATCATAAGCAACAAAACCACACTTTTACTGGCAATCCTGTACTTTAGACACCCCTTCGTGTTTACGACCCTCAGTCTCACATAGGTCTGCTCCTTTCAGATTCATGAAAATAATAATCCAAGGTAGATCCTAACCCTATCACCTTCTCGAGAATGGCAAAATGTTGCTTCTCAATGAACATTTTGAATGCAAAAATTTGAGGTGTACAAGTAGAAGACAGCCCTTGTAGTCAATCAATCAATCTGATTGATTGATTGATTGACTACAAGGGCTGTCTTCTACAATCAATATTTGTATTGTCCATTTTACAGGAAATTCTTTTTGCAGCAATAAAACAATCAACAAAACAACACAATAAAGACAGAGACAAAGTACATAGAAAAGAAAAAATGAAATACATAAAATTCTTGGTCACACACACCACAACCACACACACACACACACACACACACACACACACACACACACACACACACACACACACACACACACACACACACACACACACACACACACACACACACACACACGGACGGACGGACGGACGGATGAAACAAAAACAATACAATGTGCGTGACCACACACACACACACACACGCACACATACACACACAAACACACACATCATGCGCACGCATACAACCATTTAACTACCCATCCATCTAACTTATACATACATACACATTATTATGTTTACACATACATACAAACATACAACTTGCATTCACAAATTATATATCATACAAATATCTTAGTCTATTATGCATACATTCGTAATACATTACATATCTAGGCCTACATAGATACATAGATAGAAATAGAGATAGAAATAGATAGATGTAGTAGTATGGCACAACGCATGTAGTAGTAGTAGTAGTAGTAGTAGTAGTAGTAGTAGTAGTAGTAGTAGTAGTAGTAGTAGTAGTAGTAGTAGTAGTAGTTAGTAGCAAAGGGACTGGCTTCTGCCTTAAGCCTCGCGGCTTATAAAGTGTCTCATCCAAATATGTTTTTTTCTTTAGTTAGGTTGCATTTGCATGCGAGAAACGACGGTAATGATTGCAAACTTTTCAATCATCAAAATCATAAATATTTCACTAACATTTTCATTTTTGTCAAGTAGATTTGTGAAGGCGTTAGTAAATAGTGCATTTTCTTGTTCACTTACCTTGGCCACAGTGTCCATGAAGGGATCAGGCGGGTAGCGGAAGTAAGGTCGCGGACCTCGCGAGCGCGTGCTTGTTGTCCCGGGCGCGTGGGTCAAGGTCATGTTACCGCTGACGGGTGATTGGCCCACACCACGGGGAGTGTCCAAAAAGGCGAGACTGTTGAAGTCGCTGCTGCTGGGAGCCAGTAGGCCCGAGAGGTTGAAGCTGAAGTCTGATGATGTGACGGAGGCGGTGGAAGAACTGGAATTGAGCACGTCCACAGCCATCTCTGTCACCTGAGACCCCCCTTCTCTGCCATTGAAGGGCGACGTATCCATGAAGATGATGATGATGTTGATGATGAAGATGATGATGACGATCACGACTGATGGGTGATGCTGACGATGTTTAATGGTGAGGGCCAGTCACAGTCTGCTACAGACTCTCTAGCAGTTGTCTTGTAATCCAAGAGCAGAATCTAGGTACCAACCGACACACAGAAACAACATTTTCTAATGGATTAAGTCATGTTTGTTTGTCTGTGGCTGTCGTTTATACATTGCTAGGCGATGGCGCCGTAAGTAACTTTGGTGGAGGGAGTTAATTTGGAGAGTTCCTTCCCTTCATTCATTTCACTATCTACAGTAACTCCTAGCCCCACTATTTCATTTTTCGTTTAACATTTTATCATTTTGAAAAGCGGGGCAATCTATACTAAAACTTTGCTCGGTAATGATGATATTCCTACACACATTTGTTGACCGGAGTGGTGCAAGTTCTATTTCGAATAGTAAAGACAGTAGAGCAAACGCATACTCACAACGGTTAAAGGGCCACCCTGACGGATGAGTTTTTGTAAGAAACACGTCCAGATCACCAGGAAAACACCCTTTACAGAGATTGCAACACTCACTTTGCTCTGGTTTCCTGGAAATCAAACCGTCAAATCAGCAATTCCTCCTTGGCGGAGGTGCTGGAAGTCAAATTCTTTCAACCAAAGAGAAGGCGTGTGCCGTCCCTTTTCTAATGGCCGCCCTCGTTTAGACCAAATCGTTTGCACGAAATTTTCGCAATACAAGCCTTTTTTTTTATTTTAATTTTTTTATTTATGCAGTTTATCTAAAGGAGTTTCACTCACAACAAAGGAAACAGCTCAATTTTCGTTTTTACTGCACTACAAAAAAAGAAAACGCTTCAACCACAATGAGTGTCCTCCACCCACCCCATCCAAAATGGCTATTCTCTCCGGCATCTCCGCCAAGGAGGAATCGCCGTTTCGACGGTTTAATTTCTAGGAAACCAGAGCAAAGTGAGTGTTCCGATCCTTGAAAAGGCTGGATTTCTGGTGATCCCGACGTGTTTCTTGCAAAAACTCATCCGTCAGGGTCAACCACAGCTCAATTTCTTTGTTTTGGGTGGGTGGGTTTGTTCAAGAGGTTCACCCGTTCCTTGTAATATACAATTTACAGTACATTTCAGTTACATAAATCATTATTAAAAGGCCGTCCGTCCGTGCGTCCAAAACACAGAACGGGCCTTATAACTCCGCCGTTTTTCGACCGAATCGCTCCAAATTTGCTATCAGCCCTAACGTGGCGATGGCAACGGCAACCAAGGCGGCCGTGTCATTTGCGCGGTTTGGCAAATGCGACCGGCCTCTCGGCGCCTGTATCTCCGCGGGCAAGAAAAGGGTTGGAGAGCGGAAATTACTTTAGCGAGGTACAATATACCGCTATTCACCGAGTGAGAGCGGAGATTACTTTAGCGAGGGACGGGGTGAACGGAATGAGAGAAGAAGATTGAAGGAGGGAGAGAAATAAAAGTAATAATATAAAGGGAGGGATCAAATTCACAAGAACCAAAATGGCAGAAAAGAAAAAGACGGTTACAAGGTGAGCTGAAGTTAATTTTAGCAATATTTGTTATAGCTTTTCATACATGTTATCTAAGCGTTACAATACAAATACTGAACCAAAAATGCCTTTTATAAAACTTTGAAAATGTTGCAGTTAAATTATTTTAAGCAAAAATATTGGTTTGGCTTTGTTCTGGCATACTGTCAGTGTCACGCATATCGTACCAGCAAGACTCTTGTAATTCGTACCGGTACGAATTGGATGACTGGTGGTACTGTTAACCGCCGTTTTGTCCAGATTCCGCCGTTTTGTCTAGAGACAAAACGGCGGGTTGGACAAAACGGCGCCCGATTTTGAACCGCGGTTTTGTCCAAATGAAAGTTGGAGTTATATCTAGACAAGTTCTCTTTTTAAAAAAAATCTTTGTTAAAAAAAATGAATAACAATCTGACCACTGACACTGGTCACTTTGGCCTAATTTTACCGTTTGAATGCTAATTAGTGTATTAGGAGATTATATGAACAATTGTTGATGTGGTTGACCAGTGGTCAGTGTCACTGACCAGTGGTCACTTTGGCCTATTTTCACTGTTTGACTGCAAATTAGTGTATTAGGAGTTCAAATGAACAGATTTTGACAATATTAGCGTGTATTTCGATTTTTTAAATACACGCTATTTTCACCAGAAAGGATATTATTAGTAATATACTAGTAAGGACATTACTAGTATACAACTGAACTGTCATGGCAAAAAATGTAAAAAATATTTCGATTTTTAAAATACACGCTATTTTCACTCTTTCCCCATGACAATACGGCACAATACTAGTAAGTATATTACAAGTATGCAACTGAACTGTCATGGGAAGAAAGTCAAATATATTAGCGTGTATTTCGATTTTTGAAATACACGCTATTTTCACTCTTTCCCCATGACAATACGGCACAATACTAGTAAGTATATTACAAGTATGCAACTGAACTGTCATGGGAAGAAAGTCAAATATATTAGCGTGTATTTCGATTTTTGAAATACACGCTATTTTCACTCTTTACCCATGGCAATACGCCACTATACTAGTAAGGATATTACTATATGCAAATGAACTGTCAAGGGGGAAAGTGAAAAATATTAGCGTGTATTTCGATTTTTGAAATACACGCTATTTTCACTCTCTCCCCATGGCAATACGGCACTATACAAGAAAGGATATTACTAGTATGCAACTGAACTGTCATAGGGGGGAAAGTGAAAAATATCAGCGTGTCTTTCGATTTTTAAAATACAGTTCTGTTCTAGAAAGGATATTACTAGTATGCAACTGACTGTCATGGGAAAAAAGTGAAAAATATTAGCGTGTATTTTGATTTTTAAAATACACGCTATTTTCACTCTTTCCCCATGGCAATACAGTTTTATTCTAGAAAGTATGCAACTGAGCTGTCATAGGGAGAAAGTCAAATATATTAGCGTGTATTTCGATTTTTGAAATACACGCTATTTTCACTCTTTCCCCATTTCAATACGGCACTATACTAGTAAGGATATTACTAGTATGAAACTGAACTGTCATGGGGAGAAAGTGAAAAATATTAGCGTGTATTTCGATTTTTTAAATACACGCTATTTTCACCAGAAAGGATATTATTAGTAATATACTAGTAAGGATATTACTAGTATATAACTGAACTGTCATGGCAAAAAAAGTAAAAAATATGAGCGTGTATTTCGATTTTTAAAATACACGCTATTTTGACTCTATCCCCATGGCTATACGGCACTATGCTAGTAAGGATACTACTAGTATGGAATTCAACCGTCATAGGGGGAAAGTGAACAATATTAGCGTGTATTTCGATTTTTAAATTACACACTATTGTCACCAGTAAGGATATTAATAGTAATATACTAGAAGGATATTACTAATATACAACTGAACTGTCCCATGAAATAAGTAAAAAATATTAGCGTGTATTTCGATTTTTAAAATACACGCTATTTTCACTCTTTCCCCATGGCAATACGGCACTATACTAGTAAGGATATTACTAGTATGGAACTGAACTGTCATGGGGAGAGAGTGAAAAATATTAGCGTGTATTTCGATTTTTAAAATACACGCTATCTTCACTCTTTCCCCATGGCAATACGGCACTATACTAGTAAGGATATTACTAGTATGCAACTGAACTGTCAAGGGGGAAAGTGAAAAATATTAGCGTGTATTTCGATTTTTGAAATACACGCTATTTTCACTCTTTCCCCATGGCAATACGGCACTATACTAGTAAGGATATTACTAGTATGCAACTGAACTGTCATGGGGGAAAGTGAAAAATATTAGCGTGTATTTCGATTTTTAAAATACACGCTATTTTCACTCTTTCCCCATGGCAATACGGCATTATACTAGTAAGGATATTACTAGTATGCAGCTGAACTGTCATGGGGGGAAAGTGAAAAATATTAGCGTGTATTTTGATTTTTAAAATACACGCTATTTTCACTCTTTCCCCATGGCAATACAGTTCTATTCTAGAAAGGATATTACTAGTATGCAACTGACTGTCATGGGAAAAAAGTGAAAAATATTAGCGTGTATTTTGATTTTTAAAATACACGCTATTTTCACTCTTTCCCCATGGCAATACAGTTCTATTCTAGTAAGGATATTACGAGTATGCATCTGAACTGTCATGGGAAAATATCCCCATAATTATACTAGTAAGGATATTTTTCTATTTTTTAAATACACGCTATTTTCACGCTGCCCCATGGCTATGCGGCACTATACTAGTAAGGATATTACTAGTATGCAACTCAACAGTCATGGGAGGAAAGTGAAAAATGTGAGCGTGTATTTCGATTTTTAAAATGCACACTATTTTCACGCTTTCCCCATGGCAATACAGCACTATGCTAACTGATCAGTCATGGGGGAAAAGTGAAAAATATTAGCGTGTATTTCGAATTTAAAATACACACTATTTTCACCAGTAAGGATATTAATAGTAATATACTAGTATATTACTAGTATGCAACTCAACAGTCATGGGGGGAAAGTGAAAAATATGAGCGTGTTTTTTGATTTTTAAAATACACGCTATTTTCACTCAGTCCCCATTTCAATACGGCACTATACTTGTAAGGATATTACTAGTATGAAACTGAACTGTCATGGGGAGAGAGTGAAAAATATTAGCGTGTATTTCGATTTTTTAAATACACGCTATTTTCACCAGAAAGGATATTATTAGTAATATACTAGTAAGGACATTACTAGTATATAACTGAACTGTCATGGCAAAAAAAGTAAAAAATATGAGCGTGTATTTCGATTTTTAAAATACACGCTATTTTCACTCTTTCCCCATGACAATACGGCACAATACTAGTAAGTATATTACAAGTATGCAACTGAACTGTCATGGGAAGAAAGTCAAATATATTAGCGTGTATTTCGATTTTTGAAATACACGCTATTTTCACTCTTTACCCATGGCAATACGCCACTATACTAGTAAGGATATTACTATATGCAAATGAACTGTCAAGGGGGAAAGTGAAAAATATTAGCGTGTATTTCGATTTTTGAAATACACGCTATTTTCACTCTCTCCCCATGGCAATACGGCACTATACAAGAAAGGATATTACTAGTATGCAACTGAACTGTCATAGGGGGGAAAGTGAAAAATATCAGTGTGTCTTTCGATTTTTAAAATACACGATATTTTCACTCTTCCCCCATGGCAATACGGCACTATACTAGTAAGGATATTACTAGTATGCAGCTGAACTGTCATGGGGAGAAAGTGAAAAACATTAGGGTGTATTTGGATTTTTAAAATACACGCTATTTTAACTCTTTCCCCATGACAAGACTGACTATACAAGTATGCACCTGAACTGTCATGGGGGGAAAGTGAAAAATATTAGCGTGTATTTTGATTTTTAAAATACACGCTATTTTCACTCTTTCCCCATGGCAATACGGCACTATACTAGTAAGGATATTACTAGTATGAAACTGAACTGTCATGGGGGAAAGTGAAAAATATTAGCGTGTATTTCGATTTTTAAAATACACGCTATTTTCACTCTTTCCCCATGGCAATATGGCACTATACTAGTAAGGATTTTAATAGTATGCAACTGAACTGTCATGGGGAGAGAGTGAAAAATATTAGCGTGTATTTCGATTTTTAAAATACACGCTATTTTCACCAGTAAGGATATTATTAGTAACATACTAGTAAGGACATTACTAGTATACAACTGAACTGTCATGGGGAGAAAGTAAAAAATATTAGCGTGTATTTCGATTTTTAAAATACACGCTATTTTCACTCTTTCCCCATGCCAATACGGCATTATACTAGTAAGGATATTACTAGTATGCAACTGAACTGTCATGGGGAGAGAGTGAAAAATATTAGCGTGTATTTCGATTTTTAAAATACACGCTATTTTCACCAGTAAGGATATTATTAGTATGCAACTGAACTGTCATGGGGAGAAAGTGAAAAATATTAGCGTGTATTTCGATTTTTAAAATACACGCTATTTTCACTCTTTCCCTATGCCAATACGGCATTATACTAGTTAGGATATTACTAGTATGGAACTGAACTGTCATGGGGAGAGAGTGAAAAATATTAGCGTGTATTTCGATTTTTAAAACTTACACTATCTTCACTCTTTCCCCATGTCAATACGGCACTACACTAGTAATGATATTACTAGTATGCAAATGAACTGTCAAGGGGGAAAGTGATAAATATTAGCGTGTATTTCGATTTTTAAAATACACGCTATTTTCACTCTTTTTTTTCCCCATGGCAATACGGCATTATACTAGTAAGGATATTACTAGTATGCAGCTGAACTGTCATGGGGAGAAAGTGAAAAATATTAGCGTGTATTTGGATTTTTAAAATACACGCTATTTTAACTCTTTCCCCATGACAAGATTGACTATACTAGTATGAACCTGAACTTTCATGGGGGGAAAGTGAAAAATATTAGCGTGTATTTCGATTTTTAAAATACACGCTATTTTCACTCTTTCCCCATGGCAATACAGTTCTATTCTAGTAAGGATATTACGAGTATGCATCTGAACTGTCATGGGAAAATATCCCCATAATTATACTAGTAAGGATATTTTTCTATTTTTTAAATACACGCTATTTTCACGCTGCCCCATGGCTATGCGGCACTATACTAGTAAGGATATTACTAGTATGCATCTCAACAGTCATGGGAGGAAAGTGAAAAATGTGATTGTGTATTTCGATTTTTAAAATGCACACTATTTTCACGCTTTCCCCATGGCAATACAGCACTATGCTAACTGATCAGTCATGGGGGAAAAGTGAAAAATATTAGCGTGTATTTCGAATTTAAAATACACACTATTTTCACCAGTAAGGATATTAATAGTAATATACTAGTATATTACTAGTATGCAACTCAACTGTCATGGGGGGAAAGTGAAAAATATGAGCGTGTTTTTTGATTTTTAAAATACACGCTATTTTCACTCAGTCCCCATTTCAATACGGCACTATACTTGTAACGATATTACTAGTATGAAACTGAACTGTCATGGGGAGAGAGTGAAAAATATTAGCGTGTATTTCGATTTTTTAAATACACGCTATTTTCACCAGAAAGGATATTATTAGTAATATACTAGTAAGGATATTACTAGTATATAACTGAACTGTCATGGCAAAAAAAGTAAAAAATATGAGCGTGTATTTCGATTTTTAAAATGACAATGACAATACGGCACTATACTATTAAGAATATTACTAGTATGCAATTGAACTGTCAATGGGGAAAGTGAAAAATATTATCGTGTATTTCGATTTTTAAAATACACGCTATTTTCACTCTTTTTTTTTCCCCATGGCAATACGGCATTATACTAGTAAGGATATTACTAGTATGCAGCTGAACTGTCATGGGGAGAAAGTGAAAAATATTAGCGTGTATTTCGATTTTTGAAATACACGCTATTTTCACTCTCTCCCCATGGCAATACGGCACTATACTAGTAAGGATATTACTAGTATGCAAATGAACTGTCAAGGGCGAAAGTGAAAAATATTAGCGTGTATTTCGATTTTTAAAATACACGCTATTTTCACTCTTTTTTCCCCCATGGAAATACGGCATTATACTAGTAAGGACATTACTAGTATATAACTGAACTGTCATGGCAAAAAAGTAAAAAATATGAGCGTGTATTTCGATTTTTAAAATACACGCTATTTTGACTCTATCCCCATGGCTATACGGCAGCCGAAGTCGGACTTGTTGGGCCTAATTATTTCTTAGTTTAGGCGCATAACGGCAGCATGACGCATCTGCGCTCATAATTGACAGGAAACTGTCTGAGCGATCGAAGAAGAAGAAGCAGAATGGGTCTGTGGACCGATTATAACCGTGCTGACCTTGATGTTGACGTTTGACCTTTAACATAGAATGTTTCGTGTTAGCCATATCTTTCACTCCGTTGGAGTTACAATCTCCAAATTTTAAGATGATAATTGAATGATATAGCCTCTTTTTAAACAGGTGACTACCGCGTGGGTTGCGCTCCAACATCACGATGCGAGAGTCAGAAAGACGGCCATTACGCTGATGTCACTCGGCCCTTTTCGGCCCATTACGTCATCTGTCAAAATGGCCGAGTGGCCAGAGAGGCCAAATGCCAAAAGACGGGCCAGATCTTCGACCCTACGACCAGACAGTGCAACTTCGGCATCAGAGATGGTGAGGAGTCAGTCTACTGGAAGGGTTGTGTTGGGTTGTTGTTCTTTTGATTGAAAAAAAAAGTTTTGTTTCTTATTTCTGCCAAAATGTTAATAAATGAATGAGTTAGTTGCTATTTAGTTAGGGGAAGACGGGGGTAAAAAGCGCATGGGCGGGTAAGAAGCCCACCCCAATTATCTCATGAAAATAAAGAAAATTTCAGTCAAATTTGCCCATGAGACGAATGCTAAACATTAACGCTCGTCTCATGGGCAAAAAATGAGACTGAAATTTGCTTCATTTCATGAGATAATTGGGGTGGGCTTCTTACCCGCCCATGCGCTTTTTACCCCGTCTTCCCCTAGTAGGCTAGTTATTAAGATGCCCAGTTTGTCAGTCAGTAAGTATATTTGTTTGTTTGTTTGTTTTATTATTGCTACTTTTGTCGGTACATGATGGTAGCAACGAAAATGAGGAGGAGGAGGAAGGAGAAGGAAGATGAAAATGGAGGAGGAGGAGGAAGGTAAGAATGATAGCGATGACAATAAAGAAGATAATGATGATGGCGATGATGAAAAAGATAATGATGATAACGATGATGTTAAAGTGTCCACAAATTTACATGAATATTTACTTCTGGCCCTTTACAGCAATCTTAATAAAAACAAGAAAAAATGATAGATGAAAACACGTGTTGAGATTTATTGTTGGTGATTGACAATATGGATTACATTTTATAGACTAACTCCGGAATTCACAGGCATGGTAGCGAAATGCAG
>CM065690.1:8647237-8682237 GCA_017654935.2 Phymorhynchus buccinoides
GTAAGGATACTACTAGTATGGAATTCAACCGTCATAGGGGGAAAGTGAACAATATTAGCGTGTATTTCGATTTTTAAATTACACACTATTGTCACCAGTAAGGATATTAATAGTAATATACTAGAAGGATATTACTAATATACAACTGAACTGTCCCATGAAATAAGTAAAAAATATTAGCGTGTATTTCGATTTTTAAAATACATGCTATTTTCACTCAATCCCCATTTCAATACGGCACTATACTAGTAAGGATATTACTAGTATGGAACTGAACTGTCATGGGGAGAGAGTGAAAAATATTAGGGTGTATTTCGATTTTTAAAATTTACGCTATCTTCACTCTTTCCCAATGACAATACGGCACTATACTATTAAGAATATTACTAGTATGCAACTGAACTGTCAATGGGGAAAGTGAAAAATATTAGCGTGTATTTCGATTTTTGAAATACACGCTATTTTCACTCTCTCCCCATGGCAATACGGCACTATACTAGTAAGGATATTACTAGTATGCAAATGAACTGTCAAGGGGGAAAGTGAAAAATATTAGCGTGTATTTCGATTTTTAAAATACACGCTATTTTCACTCTTTTTTTTTCCCATGGCAATACGGCATTATACTAGTAAGGATACTACTAGTATGCAGCTGAACTGTGATGGGGAGAAAGTGAAAAACATTAGGGTGTATTTGGATTTTTAAAATACACGCTATTTTAACTCTTTCCCCATGACAAGACTGACTATACTAGTATGCACCTGAACTGTCATGGGGGGAAAGTGAAAAATATTAGGGTGTATTTTGATTTTTAAAATACACGCTATTTTCACTCTTTCCCCCTGGCAATACAGTTGTATTCTAGTAAGGATATTACGAGTATGCATCTGAACTGTCATGGGAAAATATCCCCATAATTATACTAGTAAGGATATTTTTCTATTTTTTAAATACACGCTATTTTCACGCTACCCCATGGCTATGCGGCACTATACTAGTAAGGATATTACTAGTATGCAACTCAACAGTCATGGGAGGAAAGTGAAAAATATGAGCGTGTATTTCGATTTTTAAAATACACGCTATTTTCACTCTTTCCCCATGGCAATACGGCACTATACTAGTAAGTATATTACTAGTATGCAACTGAGCTGTCATGGGGAGAAAGTCAAATATATTAGCGTGTATTTCGATTTTTGAAATACACGCTATTTTCACTCTTTCCCCATCGCAAAACGCCACTATACTAGTAAGGATATTACTATATGCAAATGAACTGTCAAGGGGGAAAGTGAAAAATATTAGCGTGTATTTCCATTTTTGAAATACACGCTATTTTCACTCTCTCCCCATGGCAATACGGCACTATACAAGTAAGGATATTACTAGTATATAACTGAACTGTCATGGGGAAAAAAGTCAAAAATATGAGCGTGTATTTCGATTTTTAAAATACACGCTATTTTCACTCTTTCCCCATGGCAATACGGCACTATACTAGTAAGGATTTTAATAGTATGCAACTGAACTGTCATGGGGAGAGAGTGAAAAATATTAGCGTGTATTTCGATTTTTAAAATACACGCTATTTTCACCAGTAAGGATATTATTAGTAACATACTAGTAAGGACATTACTAGTATACAACTGAACTGTCATGGGGAGAAAGTAAAAAATATTAGCGTGTATTTCGATTTTTAAAATACACGCTATTTTCACTCTTTCCCCATGGCAATACGGCACTATACTAGTAAGGATATTACTAGTATGGAACTGAACTGTCATGGGGAGAAAGTGAAAAATATTAGCGTGTATTTCGATTTTTAAAACTTACACTATCTTCACTCTTTCCCCATGTCAATACGGCACTACACTAGTAAGGATATTACTAGTATGCAACTGAACTGTCATGGGGGAAAAGTGAAAAATATTAGCGTGTATTTCGATTTTTAAAATACACGCTATTTTCACTCTTTCCCCATGGCAATACGGCACTATACTAGTAAGGATACTACTAGTATGGAATTCAACCGTCATAGGGGGAAAGTGAACAATATTAGCGTGTATTTCGATTTTTAAATTACACACTATTGTCACCAGTAAGGATATTAATAGTAATATACTAGAAGGATATTACTAATATACAACTGAACTGTCCCATGAAATAAGTCAAAAATATTAGCGTGTATTTCGATTTTTAAAATACACGCTATTTTCACTCTTTCCCCATGGCAATACGGCACTATACTAGTAAGGATATTACTAGTATGCAACTGAACTGTCATGGGGAGAGAGTGAAAAATATTAGGGTGTATTTCGATTTTTAAAATACACGCTATTTTCACTCTTTCCCCATGGCAATACGGCACTATACTAGTAAGGATATTACTAGTATGCAACTGAACTGTCATGGGGGAAAAGTGAAAAATATTAGCGTGTATTTCGATTTTTGAAATACACGCTATTTTCACTCTCTCCCCATGGCAATACGGCACTATACTAGTAAGGATATTACTAGTATGCAACTGAACTGTCATGGGGGAAAGTGAAAAATATTAGCGTGTATTTCGATTTTTAAAATACACGCTATTTTCACCAGTAAGGATATTATTAGTAACATACTAGTAAGGACATTACTAGTATACAACTGAACTGTCATGGGGAGAAAGTAAAAAATATTAGCGTGTATTTCGATTTTTAAAATACACGCTATTTTCACTCTTTCCCTATGCCAATACGGCATTATACTAGTTAGGATATTACTAGTATGGAACTGAACTGTCATGGGGAGAGAGTGAAAAATATTAGCGTGTATTTCGATTTTTAAAACTTACACTATCTTCACTCTTTCCCCATGTCAATACGGCACTACACTAGTAAGGATATTACTAGTATGCAACTGAACTGTCATGGGGGAAATGTGAAAAATATTAGAGTGTATTTCGATTTTTAAAATACACGCTATTTTGACTCTATCCCCATGGCAATACGGCACTATACTAGTAAGGATATTACTAGTATGGAACTGAACTGTCATGGGGAGAGAGTGAAAAATATTAGGGTGTATTTCGATTTTTAAAATTTACGCTATCTTCACTCTTTCCCCATGACAATACGGCACTATACTAGTAAGAATATTACTAGTATGCAACTGAACTGTCAATGGGGAAAAGTGAAAAATATTAGCGTGTATTTCGATTTTTGAAATACACGCTATTTTCACTCTCTCCCCATGGCAATACGGCACTATACTAGTAAGGATATTACTAGTATGCAAATGAACTGTCAAGGGGGAAAGTGAAAAATATTAGCGTGTATTTCGATTTTTAAAATACACGCTATTTTCACTCTTTTTTTCCCCATGGCAATACGGCATTATACTAGTAAGGATATTACTAGTATGCAGCTGAACTGTCATGGGGAGAAAGTGAAAAATATTAGCGTGTATTTGGATTTTTAAAATACACGCTATTTTCACTCTTTCCCCATGACAAGACTGACTATACTAGTAAGGATATTACTAGTATGCACCTGAACTGTCATGGGGGGAAAGTGAAAAATATTAGGGTGTATTTTGATTTTTAAAATACACGCTATTTTCACTCTTTCCCCATGGCAATACAGTTCTATTCTAGAAAGGATATTACTAGTATGCAACTGACTGTCATGGGAAAAAAGTGAAAAATATTAGCGTGTATTTTGATTTTTAAAATACACGCTATTTTCACTCTTTCCCCATGGCAATACAGTTCTATTCTAGTAAGGATATTACTAGTATGCATCTGAACTGTCATGGGAAAATATCCCCATAATTATACTAGTAAGGATATTTTTCTATTTTTTAAATACACGCTATTTTCACGCTGCCCCATGGCTATGCGGCACTATACTAGTAAGGATATTACTAGTATGCAACTCAACAGTCATGGGAGGAAAGTGAAAAATGTGAGCGTGTATTTCGATTTTTAAAATGCACACTATTTTCACACTTTCCCCATGGCAATACAGCACTATGCTAACTGATCAGTCAGGGGGGAAAAGTGAAAAATATTATCGTGTATTTCGAATTTAAAATACACACTATTTTCACCAGTAAGGATATTAATAGTAATATACTAGTATATTACTAGTATGCAACTCAACAGTCATGGGGGGAAAGTGAAAAATATGAGCGTGTTGGGTTTTTTTTTAAATACACGCTATGTTCACTCAGTCCCCATTTCAATACGGCACTATACTTGTAAGGATATTACTAGTATGGAACTGAACTGTCATGGGGAGAGAGTGAAAAATATTAGCGTGT
Source organism: Phymorhynchus buccinoides (assembly GCA_017654935.2). Taxonomy (NCBI): domain Eukaryota; kingdom Metazoa; phylum Mollusca; class Gastropoda; order Neogastropoda; family Raphitomidae; genus Phymorhynchus; species Phymorhynchus buccinoides. Next base: position 8,651,541 of record CM065690.1, read on the forward strand.
ATTTCGATTTTTTAAATACACGCTATTTTCACCAGAAAGGATATTATTAGTAATATACTAGTAAGGACATTACTAGTATATAACTGAACTGTCATGGCAAAAAAAGTAAAAAATATGAGCGTGTATTTCGATTTTTAAAATACACGCTATTTTCACTCTTTCCCCATGACAATACGGCACAATACTAGTAAGTATATTACAAGTATGCAACTGAACTGTCATGGGAAGAAAGTCAAATATATTAGCGTGTATTTCGATTTTTGAAATACACGCTATTTTCACTCTTTCCCCAGTTGCATACTAGTAATATCCTTACAAGTATAGTGCCGTATTGCCATGGAGAAAGAGTGGAAATAGCGTGTATTTTAAAAATCGAAAAATGTCCTTACTATTAGTATATGGGGATATTTTCCAATGACAGTTCAGTTGCATACTAGTAATATCATTACTAGAATAGTACTCTATTGCCATGGGAAAATAGTGAAAATAGCGAGTATTTTAAAAATTAAAACACACGCAAATATTTTTCAATTTTTTCCCATCACAGTTCAGTTGCTTAATAGTAATATCCTTACTAGTATAGTCAGTCTTGTCATGGGGAAAGAGTGAAGATAGCGTGTATTTTAAAAATCGAGATACACGCTAATATTTTTCACTTTCCCCCCATGACAGTTCAGTTGCATACTAGTAATATCCTTAGTAGTATATTGCCCTATTGACATGGAGAAAGAGTGAAAATAACGTGAATTTTTAAAATCCAAATATATTCTTACTACTATATGGGGATTTTTTCCCATGCCAGTTCAGTTACATACTTGAAATATCATTATTTTATATTTTATAGTACTGTATTGCCATGGGGAAAGTGAGAATAGCGTGTGTTTTAAAAATTAAAAAAAAACCCAATATTTTTCACTTTTTTCCCATGACAGTTCAGTTGGAAAGAGTGAAGATAGCGTCTATTTTAAAAATCGAAATACACGCTAATATTTTTCACTTTCCTCCTATGACAGTTCAGTTGCATAATAGTAATATCCTTACTAGTATAGTGCCGTATTGCCATGGGGAAAGAGTGAACATAGCGTAAATTTTAAAAATCGAAATATATTCTTACTAGTATATGGGGATATTTTGCCATGGGGAAAGAGTCAAAATAGCGTGTATTTTAAAAATCGAAATACACGCTAATAGTTTTGACTTTCTCCCCAAGAGAGTTCAGTTGCATACTAGTAATATCCTTACTAGTATATTGGCGTATTGCCATGCGGAAAGAGTGACAATAGCGTGTATTTTAAAAATCGAAATACACGCTAATATTTTTCACTTTCCCCCTATGACAGTTCAGTTGCATAATAGTAATATTCTTACTAGTATAGTCAGTATTGTCATGAGGAAAGAGTGAAGATAGCGTCTATTTTAAAAATCGAGATACACGCTAATATTTTTCACTCTCCCCCCATGACAGTTCAGTTGCATACTAGTAATATCCTTACTAGTATAAAGCCGTATTGCCAAGGGGAAAGAGTGAAAATAGCGTGTATTTTTAAAATCCAAATATATCCTTACTAGTAGTATATGGGGATATTTTCCAATGACAGTTCAGTTGCATACTAGTAATATCCTTACTAGAATAGTACTGTATTGCCATGGGAAAAGAGTGAAAATAGCGTGTATTTTAAAAATTAAAATACACGCTAATATTTTTCACTTTTTTCCCATGACAGTTCAGTTGCTTAATAGTAATATCCTTACTAGTATAGTCAGTCTTGTCATGGGGAAAGAGTGAAGATAGCGTCTATTTTAAAAATCGAAATACACGCTAATATTTTTCACTTTCCCCCTATGACAGTTCAGTTGCATAATAGTAATATCCTTACTAGTATAGTCAGTATTGTCATGAGGAAAGAGTGAAGATAGCGTCTATTTTAAAAATCGAGATATACGCTAATATTTTTCACTTTCCCCCCATGACAGTTCAGTTGCATATTAGTAATATCCTTACTAGTATAAAGCCGTATTGCCATGGGGAAAGAGTGAAAATAGCGTGTATTTTAAAAATCCAAATATATTCTTACTAGTATATGGGGATTTTTTCCCATGACAGTTCAGTTGCAAACTAGTAATATCCTTACTAGCGTATTGCCATGGGAAAAGAGTCAAAATAGCGTGTCTTTTAAAAATCAAAACACACGCCAATATTTTTCACTTTTTTCCCATGACAGTTCAGTTGGAAAGAGTGAAGATAGCGTCTATTTTAAAAATCGAAATACACGCTAATATTTTTCACTCTCTCCCCATGACAGTTCAGTTCCATACTAGTAATATTCTTACTAGTATAGTGCCGTATTGAAATGGGGATTGAGTGAAAATAGGATGTATTTTAAAAATCGAAATACACGCTAATATTTTTCACTTTTTTCATGGGACAGTTGAGTTGTATATTAGTAATATCCTTCTAGTATATTACTATTAATATCCTTACTGGTGAAAATAGTGTGTATTTTAAAAATCGAAATACACGCTAATATTTTTCACTTTCCCCCCTTGACAGTTCAGTTAGTATAGTGCTGTATTGCCATGGGAAAAGCGTGAAAATAGCGTGTATTTTAAAAATCGAAATACACGCTAATATTGTTCACTTTCCCCCCATGACTGTTGAATTCCATACTAGTAGTATACTTACTAGTATAGTGCCGTATAGCCATGGGGATAGAGTGAAAAAGCGTGTATTTTAAAAATCGAAACACACCCTAATATTTTTCACACTTCCTCATGACATTTCAGTTGCATACCAGTAATATCCTTACTAGTATAGTGCCCTATTGCCTTGGGGAAAGAGTGAAAATAGCATGTATTTTAAAAATCGAAATATATTCTTACTACTATATGGGGTTTTTTGCCATGGGGAAAGAGTGACAATAGCGTCTATTTTAAAAATCGAAATACACGCTAATATTTTTCACTTTCCCCCTATGACAGTTCAGTTGCATAATAGTAATATCCTTACTAGTATAGTGCCGTATTGCCATGGGGAAAGAGTGAAAATAGCGTGTATTTTAAAAATCGAAATACAGGCTAATAATTTTCACATTTCCCCCATGACAGTTCAGTTGCATACTAGTAATATCCTTACTAGTATAGTGCTGTATTGCCATGGGGAAAGAGTGAAAATAGCGTGTATTTTAAAAATCCAAATACACGCTAATATTTTTCACTTTCTCCCCATGACAATTCAGCTGCATACTAGTAATATCCTTACTAGTATAATGCCGTATTGCCATGGGGAAAGAGTGACAATAGCGTGTATTTTAAAAATCGAAATACACGCTAATATTTTTCACTTTCCCCCTATGACAGTTCAGTTGCATAATAGTAATATCCTTACTAGTATAGTCAGTATTGTCATGAGGAAAGAGTGAAGATAGCGTCTTTTTTAAAAATCGAAATACACGCTAATATTTTTCACTTTCCCCCCATGACAGTTCAGTTCCATACTAGTAATATCCTTAGTAGTATATTGCCCTATTGCCATGGAGTAAGAGTGAAAATAGCGTGTATTTTTAAAATCCAAATATATTCTTACTAGTATTTGGGGATTTTTTCCCATGACAGTTCAGTTGCATACTAGAAACATCATTACTAGTATAGTACTGTATTGCCATGGGGAAAGAGTGAAAATAGCGTGTCTTTTAAAAATCGAAAAACACGCCAATATTTTTCACTTTTTTCGCATGACAGTTCAGTTGGAAAGAGTGAAGATAGCGTCTGTTTTAAAAATCGAAATACACTTCCCCCATGACAGTTCAGTTGCATACTAGTAATATCCTTACTAGTATAGTGCCGTATTGCCATGGGGAAAGAGTGAAAATAGCGTGTATTTTAAAAATCGAAACACACGCCAATATTTCCCCCTTGTTTCCCTTCACAGTTCAGTTGCATACTAGTAATATCCTTACTAGCATAGTGCCGTATTGCCATGGGGAAAGAGTGAAAATAGCGTGTATTTTAAAAATCGAAATACACGCTAATATTTTTCACTTTCTCCCCATGACAGTTCAGTTGCATACTAGTAATATCCTTACTAGTATAGTGCCGTATTGCCATGGGGAAAGAGTGAAAATAGCGTGTATTTTAAAAATCAAAATACACGCTAATATTTTTCACTTTTTTTGCCCATGACAGTTCAGTTGTATACTAGTAATGTCCTTACTAGTATATTACTAATAATATCCTTACTGGTGAAAATAGCGTGTATTCTAAAAATCGAAATACAAGCTAATATATTTCACTCTCTCCCCATGACAGTTCAATTGCATACTATTAAAACCCTTACTAGTATAGTGCCGTATTGCCATGGGGAAAGAGTGAAAATAGCGTGTATTCTAAAAATCGAAATACACACTAATATTTTTCACATTTCCCCCATGACAGTTCAGTTCCATACTGGTAATATTGCCATGGAGAAAGAGTGGAAATAGCGTGTATTTTAAAAATCGAAAAATATCCTTACTAGTAGTATATGGGGATATTTTCCAATGACAGTTCAGTTGCATACTAGTAATATCATTACTAGAATAGTACTGTATTGCCATGGGAAAAGAGTGAAAATAGCGAGTATTTTAAAAATTAAAACACACGCTATTATTTTTCACTTTTTTCCCATGACAGTTCAGTTGCTTAATAGTAATATCCTTACTAGTATAGTCAGTCTTGTCATGGGGAAAGAGTGAAGATAGCGTCTATTTTAAAAATCGAGATACACGCTATTATTTTTCACTTTCCCCCCATGACAGTTCAGTTGCATACTAGTAATATCCTTAGTAGTATATTGCCCTATTGCCATGGGGAAAGAGTGAAAATAGCGTGTATTTTAAAAATCCAAATATATTCTTACTAGTATATGGGGATTTTTTCCCATGACAGTTCAGTTGCAGTATTGTCATGAAAAAAGTTTGAAGATAGCGTCTATTTTAAAACTCGAAATACACGCTAATACTTTTCACTTTCCCCCTATGACAGTACAGTTGCATAATAGTAATATCCTTACTAGTATAGTCAGTATTGTCATGAGGAAAGAGTGAAGATAGCGTCTTTTTAAAAAATCGAGATACACGCTAATATTTTTCACTTTCCCCCCATGACAGTTCAGTTCCATATTAGTAATATCCTTACTAGTATAAAGCCGTATTGCCATGGGGAAGAGTGAAAATAGCGTGTATTTTAAAAATCCAAATATATTCTTACTAGTATATGGGGATTTTTTCCCATGACAGTTCAGTTGCATACTAGTAATATCCTTACTAGTATAGTACTGTATTGCCATAGGGAAAGAGTCAAAATAGCGTGTCTTTTAAAAATCAAAACACACGCCAATATTTTTCACTTTTTTCCCATGACAGTTCAGTTCGAAAGAGTGAAGATAGCGTCTATTTTAAAAATCGAAATACACGCTAATATTTTCCCATGACTGTTCAGTTGCATACTAGTAATATCCTTAGTAGTATATTGCCCTATTGCCATGGAGAAAGAGTGAAAATAGCGTGTATTTTTAAAATCCAAATATATTCTTACTAGTATATGGGGATTTTTTCCCATGACAGTTCAGTTGCATACTAGAAATATCATTACTAGTATAGTACTGTATTGCCATGGAGAAAGAGTGAAAATAGCGTGTCTTTTAAAAATAAAAAAACACGACAATATTTTTCACTTTTTTCCCATGACAGTTCAGTTGGAAAGAGTGAAGATAGCGTCTATTTTAAAAATCGACAGTTCAGTTCCATACTAGTAATATTCTTACTAGTATAGTGCCGTATTGAAATGGGGATTGAGTGAAAATAGCATGTATATTAAAAATCGAAATACATGCTAATATTTTTCACTTTTTTCATGGGACAGTTCAGTTGTATATTAGTAATATCCTTCTAGTATATTACTATTAATATCCTTACTGGTGACAATAGTGTGTAATTTAAAAATCGAAATACACGCTAATATTGTTCACTTTCCCCCTATGACGGTTGAATTCCATACTAGTAGTATCCTTACTAGCATAGTGCCGTATAGCCATGGGGATAGAGTGAAAATAGCGTGTATTTTAAAAATCGAAATACACGCTAATATTTTTCACATTTCCCCCATGACATTTCAGTTGCATACCAGTAATATCCTTACTAGTATAGTGCCCTATTGCCATGGGGAAAGAGTGAAAATAGCATGTTTTCACTTTTTTTGCCATGACAGTTCAGTTGCATACTAGTAATGTCCTTACTAGTATATTACTAATAATATCCTTACTGGTGAAAATAGCGTGTATTCTAAAAATCGAAATACAAGCTAATATATTTCACTCTCTCCCCATGACAGTTCAGTTGCATACTATTAAAACCCTTAGTAGTATAGTGCCGTATTGCCATGGGGAAAGAGTGAAAATAGCGTGTATTCTAAAAATCGAAATACACACTAATATTTTTCACATTTCCCCCATGACAGTTCAGTTCCATACTGGTAATATTGCCATGGAGAAAGAGTGGAAATAGCGTGTATTTTAAAAATCGAAAAATATCCTTACTAGTAGTATATGGGGATATTTTCCAATGACAGTTCAGTTGCATACTAGTAATATCATTACTAGAATAGTACTGTATTGCCATGGGAAAAGAGTGAAAATAGCGAGTATTTTAAAAATTAAAACACACGCTAATATTTTTCACTTTTTTCCCATGACAGTTCAGTTGCTTAATAGTAATATCCTTACTAGTATAGTCAGTCTTGTCATGGGGAAAGAGTGAAGATAGCGTCTATTTTAAAAATCGAAATACACGCTAATATTTTTCACTTTCCCCCCATGACAGTTCAGTTGCATACTAGTAATATCCTTACTAGTATAGTGCCGTATTGCCATGGGGAAAGAGTGAAAATAGCGTGTATTTTAAAAATCCAAATATATTCTTACTAGTATATGGGGATTTTTTCCCATGACAGTTCAGTTGCAGTATTGTCATGAAAAAAGAGTGAAGATAGCGTCTATTTTAAAACTCGAAATACACGCTAATACTTTTCACTTTCCCCCTATGACAGTTCAGTTGCATAATAGTAATATCCTTACTAGTATAGTCAGTATTGTCATGAGGAAAGAGTGAAGATAGCGTCTATTTTAAAAAATCGAGATACACGCTAATATTTTTCACTTTCCCCCCATGACAGTTCAGTTGCATACTAGTAATATCCTTACTAGTATAAAGCCGTATTGCCATGGGGAAAGAGTGAAAATAGCGTGTATTTTAAAAATCCAAATATATTCTTACTAGTATATGGGGATTTTTTCCCATGACAGTTCAGTTGCATACTAGTAATATCCTTACTAGTATAGTACTGTATTGCCATGGGGAAAGAGTCAAAATAGCGTGTCTTTTAAAAATCAAAACACACGCCAATATTTTTCACTTTTTTCCCATGACAGTTCAGTTCGAAAGAGTGAAGATAGCGTCTATTTTAAAAATCGAAATACACGCTAATATTTTCCCATGACTGTTCAGTTGCATACTAGTAATATCCTTAGTAGTATAGTGCCCTATTGCCATGGAGAAAGAGTGAAAATAGCGTGTATTTTTAAAATCCAAATATATTCTTACTAGTATATGGGGATTTTTTCCCATGACAGTTCAGTTGCATACTAGAAATATCATTACTAGTATAGTACTGTATTGCCATGGAGAAAGAGTGAAAATAGCGTGTCTTTTAAAAATAAAAAAACACGACAATATTTTTCACTTTTTTCCCATGACAGTTCAGTTGGAAAGAGTGAAGATAGCGTCTATTTTAAAAATCGACAGTTCAGTTCCATACTAGTAATATTCTTACTAGTATAGTGCCGTATTGAAATGGGGATTGAGTGAAAATAGCATGTATATTAAAAATCGAAATACATGCTAATATTTTTCACTTTTTTCATGGGACAGTTCAGTTGTATATTAGTAATATCCTTCTAGTATATTACTATTAATATCCTTACTGGTGAAAATAGTGTGTATTTTAAAAATCCAAATACACGCTAATATTTTTCACTTTCCCCCCTTGACAGTTCAGTTAGTATAGTGCAGTATTGCCATGGGAAAAGCGTGAAAATAGCGTGTATTTTAAAAATCGAAATACATGCTAATATTGTTCCCTTTCCCCCCATGACTGTTGAATTCCATACTAGTAGTATCCTTACTAGTATAGTGCCGTATAGCCATGGGGATAGAGTGAAAAAGCGTGTATTTTAAAAATCGAAATACACGCTAATATTTTTCACACTTCCCCATGACATTTCAGTTGCATACCAGTAATATCCTTACTAGTATAGTGCCCTATTGCCATGGGGAAAGAGTGAAAATAGCATGTTTTCACTTTTTTTGCCATGACAGTTCAGTTGCATACTAGTAATATCCTTACTAGTATATTACTAATAATATCCTTACTGGTGAAAATAGCGTGTATTCTAAAAATCGAAATACAAGCTAATATATTTCACTCTCTCCCCATGACAGTTCAATTGCATACTATTAAAACCCTTAGTAGTATAGTGCCGTATTGCCATGGGGAAAGAGTGAAAATAGCGTGTATTCTAAAAATCGAAATACACACTAATATTTTTCACATTTCCCCCATGACAGTTCAGTTGCATACTAGTAATATCCTTACTAGTATAGTGCCGTATTGCCATGGGGAAAGAGTGAAAATAGCGTGTATTTTAAAAATGGAAATACACGCTAATATTTTTCACACTCACCCACCCCCCATGACAGTTCAGTTGCATACTATTAAAACCCTTAGTAGTATAGTGCCGTATTGCCATCGAGAAAGAGTGAAAATATCGTGTATTTTAAAAATCTAAATACACGCTAATATTTTTCACTTTCCCCCTATGACAGTTCAGTTGCATACTAGTAATATCCTTACTTGTATAGTGCCCTATTGCCATGGGGAAAGAGTGAAAATAGCGTGCATTTTAAAAATCCAAGTACACGCTAATATTTTTCACACTTCCCCATGACATTTCAGTTGCATACCAGTAATATCATATCCTTACTAGTATAGTGCCCTATTGCCATGGGGAAAGAGTGAAAATAGCATGTATTTTAAAAATCGAAATATATTCTTATTACTATATGGGGATTTTTTGCCATGGGGAAAGAGTGACAATAGCGTGTATTTTAAAAATCGAAATACACGCTAATATTTTTCACTTTTCCCCCATGACAGTTCACTTGCATACTAGTAATATCCTTACTAGTATAGTCAGTATTGTCATGAGGAAAGAGTGAAGATAGCGTCTATTTTAAAAATCGAAATACACGCTAATATTTTTCACTTTCCCCCATGAGTTCAGTTGTATATTAGTAATATCCTTCTAGTATATTACTATTAATATGCTTACTGGTGAAAATAGTGTATTTTAAAAATCGAAATACACGCTAATATTGTTCACTTTCCCCCCATGACTGTTGAATTGCATGCTAGTAGTATCCTTACTAGTATCGTGCCGTATAGCCATGGGGATAGAGTGGAAATAGCGTGTAGTTTAAAAAATCGAAATACACGCAAATATTTTTCACACTTCCCCCATGACAGTTCAGATGCATACTAGTAATATCCTTACTAGTTTAGTGCCGTATTGCCATGGGGAAAGAGTAAAAATAGCGTGTATTTTAAAAATCGAAACACACGCCAATATTTCCCCCTTGTTTCCCTTCACAGTTCAGTTGCATACTAGTAATATCCTTACTAGCATAGTGCCGTATAGCCATGGGGATAGAGTGAAAAAGCGTGTATTTTAAAAATCGAAATACACGCTAATATTTTTCACACTTCCCCATGACATTTCAGTTGCATACCAGTAATATCCTTACTAGTATAGTGCCCTATTGCCATGGGGAAAGAGTGAAAATAGCATGTTTTCACTTTTTTTGCCATGACAGTTCAGTTGCATACTAGTAATGTCCTTACTAGTATATTACTAATAATATCCTTACTGGTGAAAATAGCGTGTATTCTAAAAATCGAAATACAAGCTAATATATTTCACTCTCTCCCCATGACAGTTCAATTGCATACTATTAAAACCCTTAGTAGTATAGTGCCGTATTGCCATGGGGAAAGAGTGAAAATAGCGTGTATTCTAAAAATCGAAATACACACTAATATTTTTCACATTTCCCCCATGACAGTTCAGTTCCATACTGGTAATATCCTTACTAGCATAGTGCCGTATTGCCATGGGGAAAGAGTGAAAATAGCGTGTATTTTAAAAATGGAAATACACGCTAATATTTTTCACACTCACCCACCCCCTATGACAGTTCAGTTGCATACTATTAAAACCCTTAGTAGTATAGTGCCGTATTGCCATCGAGAAAGAGTGAAAATATCGTGTATTTTAAAAATCTAAATACACGCTAATATTTTTCACTTTCCCCCTATGCCAGTTCAGTTGCATACTAGTAATATCCTTACTTGTATAGTGCCCTATTGCCATGGGGAAAGAGTGAAAATAGCGTGCATTTTAAAAATCCAAGTACACGCTAATATTTTTCACACTTCCCCATGACATTTCAGTTGCATACCAGTAATATCCTTACTAGTATAGTGCCCTATTGCCATGGGGAAAGAGTGAAAATAGCATGTATTTTAAAAATCGAAATATATTCTTATTACTATATGGGGATTTTTTGCCATGGGGAAAGAGTGACAATAGCGTGTATTTTAAAAATCGAAATACACGCTAATATTTTTCACTTTTCCCCCATGACAGTTCAGTTGCATACTAGTAATATCCTTACTAGTATAGTCAGTATTGTCATGGGGAAAGAGTGAAAATAGCGTGTATTTTAAAAATCGAAATACACGCTAATATTTTTCACTTTCCCCCGATGACAGTCAGTTGTATATTAGTAATATCCTTCTAGTATATTACTATTAATATGCTTACTGGTGAAAATAGTGTATTTTAAAAATCGAAATACACGCTAATATTGTTCACTTTCCCCCCATGACTGTTGAATTGCATGCTAGTAGTATCCTTACTAGTATCGTGCCGTATAGCCATGGGGATAGAGTGGAAATAGCGTGTAGTTTAAAAAATCGAAATACACGCAAATATTTTTCACACTTCCCCCATGACAGTTCAGATGCATACTAGTAATATCCTTACTAGTTTAGTGCCGTATTGCCATGGGGAAAGAGTAAAAATAGCGTGTATTTTAAAAATCGAAACACACGCCAATATTTCCCCCTTGTTTCCCTTCACAGTTCAGTTGCATACTAGTAATATCCTTACTAGCATAGTGCCGTATAGCCATGGGGATAGAGTGAAAAAGCGTGTATTTTAAAAATCGAAATACACGCTAATATTTTTCACACTTCCCCATGACATTTCAGTTGCATACCAGTAATATCCTTACTAGTATAGTGCCCTATTGCCATGGGGAAAGAGTGAAAATAGCATGTTTTCACTTTTTTTGCCATGACAGTTCAGTTGCATACTAGTAATGTCCTTACTAGTATATTACTAATAATATCCTTACTGGTGAAAATAGCGTGTATTCTAAAAATCGAAATACAAGCTAATATTTTTCACTCTCTCCCCATGACAGTTCAATTGCATACTATTAAAACCCTTAGTAGTATAGTGCCGTATTGCCATGGGGAAAGAGTGAAAATAGCGTGTATTTTAAAAATCGAAATACACACTAATATTTTTCACTTTTCCCCCATGACAGTTCAGTTGCATACTAGTAATATCCTTACTAGTATAGTGCCGTATTGCCATGGGGAAAGAGTGAAAATAGCGTGTATTTTAAAAATGGAAATACACGCTAATATTTTTCACACTCACCCACCCCCTATGACAGTTCAGTTGCATACTATTAAAACCCTTAGTAGTATAGTGCCGTATTGCCATCGAGAAAGAGTGAAAATATCGTGTATTTTAAAAATCTAAATACACGCTAATATTTTTCACTTTCCCCCCATGACAGTTCAGTTGCATACTAGTAATATCCTTACTTGTATAGTGCCCTATTGCCATGGGGAAAGAGTGAAAATAGCGTGCATTTTAAAAATCCAAGTACACGCTAATATTTTTCACACTTCCCCATGACATTTCAGTTGCATACCAGTAATATCCTTACTAGTATAGTGCCCTATTGCCATGGGGAAAGAGTGAAAATAGCATGTATTTTAAAAATCGAAATATATTCTTATTACTATATGGGGATTTTTTGCCATGGGGAAAGAGTGACAATAGCGTGTATTTTAAAAATCGAAATACACGCTAATATTTTTCACTTTTCCCCCATGACAGTTCACTTGCATACTAGTAATATCCTTACTAGTATAGTCAGTATTGTCATGAGGAAAGAGTGAAGATAGCGTCTATTTTAAAAATCGAAATACACGCTAATATTTTTCACTTTCCCCCGAGGTCAGTTGTATATTAGTAATATCCTTCTAGTATATTACTATTAATATGCTTACTGGTGAAAATAGTGTATTTTAAAAATCGAAATACACGCTAATATTGTTCACTTTCCCCCCATGACTGTTGAATTGCATGCTAGTAGTATCCTTACTAGTATAGTGCCGTATAGCCATGGGGATAGAGTGAAAATAGCGTGTATTTTAAAAATCGAAATACACGCTAATATTTTTCACACTTCCCCCATGACAGTTCAGATGCATACTAGTAATATCCTTACTAGTTTAGTGCCGTATTGCCATGGGGAAAGAGTAAAAATAGCGTGTATTTTAAAAATCGAAACACACGCCAATATTTCCCCCTTGTTTCCCTTCACAGTTCAGTTGCATACTAGTAATATCCTTACTAGCATAGTGCCGTATTGCCATGGGGAAAGAGTGAAAATAGCGTGTATTTTAAAAATCAAAATACACGCTAATATTTTTCACTTTTTTTCCCATGACAGTTCAGTTGTATACTAGTAATATCCTTACTAGTATATTACTAATAATATCCTTACTGGTGAAAATAGCGTGTATTCTAAAAATCGAAATACAAGCTAATATATTTCACTCTCTCCCCATGACAGTTCAATTGCATACTATTAAAACCCTTACTAGCATAGTGCCGTATTGCCATGGGGAAAGAGTGAAAATAGCGTGTATTTTAAAAGTGGAAATACACGCTAATATTTTTCACACTCCCCCACCCCCCATGACAGTTCAGTTGCATACTATTAAAACCCTTAGTAGTATAGTGCCGTATTGCCATCGAGAAAGAGTGAAAATATCGTGTATTTTAAAAATCTAAATACACGCTAATATTTTTCACTTTCCCCCTATGCCAGTTCAGTTGCATACTAGTAATATCCTTACTTGTATAGTGCCCTATTGCCATGGGGAAAGAGTGAAAATAGCGTGCATTTTAAAAATCCAAGTACACGCTAATATTTTTCACTTTCCCCCCTATGACAGTCCAGTTGCATACTAGTAATATCCTTACTAGTATAGTTTCCTTGGGAAAGGGTGAAAATAACGTATATTTTAAAAATCCAAATACACGCTAATATGTTTCACTTTCTCCCCATGACAGTTCAGGTGCAAACTAGTAATATGCTTACTAGCATAATGCCGTATTGCCATGGGGAAAGAGTGAAAATAGCGTGTATTTTTAAAATCCAAATACACGCTAATATTTTTCACTTTTTTCATGGGACAGGTCAGTTGTATATTAGTAATATCCTTCTAGTATATTACTATTAATATGTTTACTGGTGAAAATAGTGTGTATTTTAAAAATCGAAATACACGCTAATATTGTTCACTTTCCCCCCATGACTGTTGAATTGCATACTAGTAATATCCTTACTAGTATAGTGCCGTATTGCCATGGGGAAAGAGTGAAAATAACGTGTATTTTAAAAATCGAAATACACGTTAATATTTTTCACACTTCCCCCCCCCCCCCCCCCCCCCCCCCCCATGACAGTTCAGTTGCATACTAGTAATATCCTTACTAGTATAGTGCCGTATTGCCATCGGGAAAGAGTGAAAATATCGTCTATTTTAAAAATCGAGATACACTCTAATATTTTTCACTTTCCCCCAATGACAGTTCAGTTGCATAATAGTAATATCCTTACTAGCATAGTACTGTATTGCCATGGGGAATGGGTGTCAAAATAGCGTGTCTTTTAAAAATCAAAACACACGCCAATATTTTTCACTTTTTTCCCATGACAGTTCAGTTGGAAAGACTGAAGATAGCGTCTATTTTAAAAATCGAAATACACGCTAATATTTTTCACTTCCCCCCATGACTGTTCAGTTGCATACTAGTAATATCCTTACAAGTATACTGCCGTATTGCCATGGAGAAAGAGTGGAAATAGCGTGTATTTTAAAAATCGAAAAATATCCTTACTAGTAGTATATGGGGATATTTTCCAATGACAGTTCAGTTGCATACTAGTAATATCATTACTAGAATAGTACTGTATTGCCATGGGAAAAGAGTGAAAATAGCGAGTATTTTAAAAATTAAAACACAAGCTAATATTTTTCACTTTTTTCCCATGGCAGTTCAGTTGCTTAATAGTAATATCCTTACTAGTATAGTCAGTCTTGTCATGGGGAAAGAGTGAAGATAGCGTCTATTTTAAAAATCGAGATACACGCTATTATTTTTCACTTTCCCCCCATGACAGTTCAGTTGCATACTAGTAATATCCTTAGTAGTATATTGCCCTATTGCCATGGGGAAAGAGAGAAAATAGCGTGTATTTTAAAAATCCAAATATATTCTTACTAGTATATGGGGATTTTTTCCCATGACAGTTCAGTTGCAGTATTGTCATGAAAAAAGAGTGAAGATAGCGTCTATTTTAAAACTCGAAATACACGCTAATATTTTTCACTTTCCCCCTATGACAGTACAGTTGCATAATAGTAATATCCTTACTAGTATAGTCAGTATTGTCATGAGGAAAGAGTGAAGATAGCGTCTTTTTTAAAAATCGAGATACACGCTAATATTTTTCACTTTCCCCCCATGACAGTTCAGTTCCATATTAGTAATATCCTTACTAGTATAAAGCCGTATTGCCATGGGGAAAGAGTGAAAATAGCGTGTATTTTAAAAATCCAAATATATTCTTACTAGTATATGGGGATTTTTTCCCTTGACAGTTCAGTTGCATACTAGTAATATCCTTACTAGCATAGTACTGTATTGCCATGGGGAAAGAGTCAAAATAGCGAGTATTTTAAAAATTAAAACACACGCTAATATTTTTCTATTTTTCCCCATGACAGTTCAGTTGCTTAATAGTAATATCCTTACTAGTATAGTCAGTCTTGTCATGGGGAAAGAGTGAAGATAGCGTCTATTTTAAAAATCGAGATACACGCTAATATTTTTCCCTTCACAGTTCAGTTGCATACTAGTAATATCCTTACTAGCATAGTGCCGTATTGCCATGGGGAAAGAGTGAAAATAGCGTGTATTTTAATATCAAAATACCCGCTAATGTTTTCCTTTTTTTGCCATGACAGTTCAGTTGTATACTAGTAATGTCCTTACTAGTATATTACTAATAATATCCTTACTGGTGAAAATAGCGTGTATTCTAAAAATCGAAATACAAGCTAATATATTTCACTCTTTCCCCATGACAGTTCAATTGCATACTATTAAAACCCTTAGTAGTATAGTGCCGTATTGCCATGGGGAAAGAGTGAAAATAGCGTGTATTCTAAAAATCGAAATACACACTAATATTTTTCACATTTCCCCCATGACAGTTCAGTTCCATACTGGTAATATCCTTACTAGCATAGTGCCATGGGGAAAGAGTGAAAATAGCGTGTATTTTAAAAATGGAAATACACGCTAATATTTTTCACACTCCCCCACCCCCCATGACAGTTCAGTTGCATACTATTAAAACCCTTAGTAGTATAGTGCCGTATTGCCATCGAGAAAGAGTGAAAATATCGTGTATTTTAAAAATCTAAATACACGCTAATATTTTTCACTTTCCCCCTATGCCAGTTCAGTTGCATACTAGTAATATCCTTACTTGTATAGTGCCCTATTGCCATGGGGAAAGAGTGAAAATAGCGTGCATTTTAAAAATCCAAGTACACGCTAATATTTTTCACTTTCCCCCCTATGACAGTCCAGTTGCATACTAGTAATATCCTTACTAGTATAGTGCCGTATTGCCATTGGGAAAGAGTGAAAATAACGTGTATTTTAAAAATCCAAATACACGCTAATATTTTTCACTTTCTCCCCATGACAGTTCAGGTGCATACTAGTAATATCCTTACTAGCATAGTGCCGTATTGCCATGGGGAAAGAGTGAAAATAGCGTGTATTTTTAAAATCGAAATACACGCTAATATTTTTCACTTTTTTCATGGGACAGTTCAGTTGTATATTAGTAATATCCTTCTAGTATATTACTATTAATATGTTTACTGGTGAAAATAGTGTGTATTTTAAAAATCGAAATACACGCTAATATTGTTCACTTTCCCCCCATGACTGTTGAATTGCATTCTAGTAGTATCCTTACTAGTATAGTGCCGTATTGCCATGGGGAAAGAGTGAAAATAACGTGTATTTTAAAAATCGAAATACACGTTAATATTTTTCACACTCCCCCCCCCCCCCCCCCCCCCCCCCATGACAGTTCAGTTGCATACTAGTAATATCCTTACTAGTATAGTGCCGTATTGCCATCGGGAAAGAGTGAAAATATCGTCTATTTTAAAAATCGAGATACACTGTAATATTTTTCACTTTCCCCCAATGACAGTTCAGTTGCATAATAGTAATATCCTTACTAGCATAGTACTGTATTGCCATGGGGAAAGAGTCAAAATAGCGTGTCTTTTAAAAATCAAAACACACGCCAATATTTTTCACTTTTTTCCCATGACAGTTCAGTTGGAAAGACTGAAGATAGCGTCTATTTTAAAAATCGAAATACACGCTATTATTTTTCACTTCCCCTCATGACTGTTCAGTTGCATACTAGTAATATCCTTGGTAGTATATTGCCCTATTGCCATGGGGAAAGAGAGAAAATAGCGTGTATTTTAAAAATCCAAATATATTCTTACTAGTATATGGGGATTTTTTCCCATGACAGTTCAGTTGCAGTATTGTCATGAAAAAAGAGTGAAGATAGCGTCTATTTTAAAACTCGAAATACACGCTAATATTTTTCACTTTCCCCCTATGACAGTACAGTTGCATAATAGTAATATCCTTACTAGTATAGTCAGTATTGTCATGAGGAAAGAGTGAAGATAGCGTCTTTTTTAAAAATCGAGATACACGCTAATATTTTTCACTTTCCCCCCATGACAGTTCAGTTCCATATTAGTAATATCCTTACTAGTTTAAAGCCGTATTGCCATGGGGAAGAGTGAAAATAGCGTGTATTTTAAAAATCCAAATATATTCTTACTAGTATATGGGGATTTTTTCCCATGACAGTTCAGTTGCATACTAGTAATATCCTTACTAGCATAGTACTGTATTGCCATGGGGAAAGAGTCAAAATAGCGAGTATTTTAAAAATTAAAACACACGCTAATATTTTTCCCCATGACAGTTCAGTTGCTTAATAGTAATATCCTTACTAGTATAGTCAGTCTTGTCATGGGGAAAGAGTGAAGATAGCGTCTATTTTAAAAATCGAGATACACGCTAATATTTTTCACTTTCCCCCCATGACAGTTCAGTTGCATACTAGTAATATCCTTAGTAGTATATTGCCCTATTGCCATGGAGTAAGAGTGAAAATAGCGTGTATTTTTAAAATCCAAATATATTATATGGGGATTTTTTCCCATGACAGTTCAGTTGCATACTAGAAACATCATTACTAGTATAGTACTGTATTGCCATGGGGAAAGAGTGAAAATAGCGTGTCTTTTAAAAATAAAAAAACACGCAAATATTTTTCACTTTTTTCGCATGACAGTTCAGTTGGAAAGAGTGAAGATATCGTCTGTTTTAAAAATCGAAATACACTTCCCCCATGACAGTTCAGTTGCATACTAGTAGTATCCTTACTAGTATAGTGCCGTATTGCCATGGGGAAAGAGTAAAGATAGCGTGTATTTTAAAAATCGAAACACACGCCAATATTTCCCCCTTGTTTCCCTTCACGGTTCAGTTGCATACTAGTAGTATCCTTACTAGCATAGTGCCGTATTGTCATGGGGAAAGAGTGAAAATAACGTGTATTTTAAAAATCGAAATACACGCTAATATTTTTTACTTTCTCCCCGTGACAGTTCAGTTGCATACTAGTAATATCCTTACTAGTATAGTAAGGTATTCCCATGGAGAAAGAGTGAAAATAGCGTGTATTTTAAAATCAAAATACCCGCTAATGTTTTCACTTTTTTTGCCATGACAGTTCAGTTGTATACTAGTAATGTCATTACTAGTATATTACTAATAATATCCTTACTGGTGAAAATAGCGTGTATTCTAAAAATCGAAATACAAGCTAATATATTTCATTCTCTCCCCATGACAGTTCAGTTGCATACTATTAAAACCCTTAGTAGTATAGTGCCGTATTGCCATCGAGAAAGAGTGAAAATATCGTGTATTTTAAAAATCTAAATACACGCTAATATTTTTCACTTTCCCCCTATGACAGTTCAGTTGCATACTAGTAATATGCTTACTAGTATAGTGCCGTATTGCCATTGGGAAAGGGTGAAAATAACGTATATTTTAAAAATCCAAATACACGCTTATATGTTTCACTTTCTCCCCATGACAGTTCAGGTGCATACTAGTAATATCCTTACTAGCATAATGCCGTATTGCCATGGGGAAAGAGTGAAAATATCGTCTATTTTAAAAATCGAGATACAAGCTAATATTTTTCACTTTCCCCCCATGACAGTTCAGTTCCATATTAGTAATATCCTTACTAGCATAAAGCCGTATTGCCATGGGGAAAGAGTGAAAATAGCGTGTATTTTAAAAATCCAAATATATTCTTACTAGTATATGGGTTTTTTTCCCATGACAGTTCAGTTGCATACTAGTAATATCCTTACTAGCATAGTACTGTATTGCCATGGGGAAATAGTCAAAATAGCGTGTCTTTTAAAAATCAAAACACACACCAATATTTTTCACTTTTTCCCCATGACAGTTCAGTTGGAAAGACTGAAGATAGCGTCTATTTTAAAAATCGAAATACACGCTAATATTTTTCACTTCCCCCCATGACTGTTCAGTTGCATACTAGTAATATCCTTACTAGTATAGTGCCGTATTTCTATGGGGAAAGAGTGAACATAGCGTAAATTTTAAAAATAGACATACACGCTAATATTTTTCACTCTCTCCCCTTGACAGTTCAGTTCCATACTAGTGATATTCTTACTAGTATAGTGCCGTATTGAAATGGGGATTAATGAAAATAGCATGTATTTTAAAAATCGAAATACACGCTAATATTTTTCACTTTTTTCATGGGACAGTTCAGTTGTATATTAGTAATATCCTTCTAGTATATCACTATTAATATCCTTACTGGTGAAAATAGTGTGTATTTTAAAAATCGAAATACACGCTAATATTTTTTTCACCTTCCCCCCTTGACAGTTCAGTTAGTATAGTGCTGTATTGCCATGGGGAAAGCGTGAAAATAGCGTGTATTTTAAAAATCGAAATACACGCTAATATTGTTCACTTTCCACCCATGACTGTTGAATTCCATACTAGTAGTATCCTTACTAGTATATTGCCGTATAGCCATGGGGATAGAGTGAAAAAGCGTGTATTTTAAAAATCGAAATACACGCTAATATTTTTCACACTTCCCCATGACAGTTCAGTTGCATACTAGTAATGTCCTTACTAGTATAGTGCCCTATTGCCATGGGGAAAGAGTGAAAATAGCATGTATTTTAAAAATCGAAATATATTCTTACTAGTATATGGGGATTTTTTGAAATGGGGAAAGAGTCAAAATAGCGAGTATTTTAAAAATCGAACTACACGCTAATATTTTTGACTTTCTCCCCAAGAGAGTTCAGTTGAATACTAGTAATATCCTTACTAGTATATTGGCGTATTGCCATGGGGAAAGAGTGACAATAGCGTGTATTTTAAAAATCGAAATACACGCTAATATTTTTTACTTTTCCCCCATGACAGTTCACTTGCATACTAGTAATATCCTTACTAGTATAGTCAGTATTGTCATGAGGAAAGAGGGAAGATAGCGTCTATTTTTAAAATCGAAATACACGCTAATATTTTTCACTTCCCCCCATGACTGTTCACTTGCATACTAGTAATATCCTTACAAGTATAGTGCCGTATTGTCATGGAGGAAGTGGATATAGCGTGTATTTTAAAAATCGAAAATATCCTTACTACTAGTATATGGGGATATTTTCCAATGACAGTTCAGTTGGTAATATCCTTACTGGTAATATCCTTACTAGAATAGTACTGTATTGCCATGGGAAAAGAGTGAAAATAGCGTGTATTTTAAAAATTAAAATACACGCTAATATTTTTCACTTTTTTCCCAATACTGACTATACTAGTAAGGATATTACTAGTATGCAAGTGAACTGTCATGGGGGAAAAGTAAAAAATATTAGCGTGTATTTCGATTTTTAAAATACACGCTATTGTCACTCTTTCCCCATGGCAATACGCCAATATACTAGTAAGGATATTACTAGTATTCAACTGAACTCTCTTGGGGAGAAAGTCAAAAATATTAGCGTGTAGTTCGATTTTTAAAATACTCGCTATTTTGACTCTTTCCCCATTTCAAAAAATCCCCATATACTAGTAAGAATATATTTCGATTTTTAAAATACATGCTATTTTCACTCTTTCCCCATGGCAATAGGGCACTATGCTAGTAAGGATATTACTAGTATGCAATTGAACTGTCATGGGGAGAGAGTGAAAAATATTAGCGTGTATTTCGATTTTTAAAATTTACGCTATGTTCACTCTTTCCCCATGGCAATGCGGCACTATACTAGTAAGGATATTACTATTATGCAACTGAACTGGAGTATGGGGAAAGTGAAAAATATTAGCGTGTATTTCGATTTTTAAAATAGACGCTATCTTCACTCTTTCCAACTGAACTGTCATGGGAAAAAAGTGAAAAATATTGGCGTGTTTTTTTATTTTTAAAAGACACGCTATTTTCACTCTTTCCCCATGGCAATACAGTACTATACTAGTAATGATATTTCTAGTATGCAACTGAACTGTCATGGGAAAAAATCCCCATATACTTGTAAGAATATATTTGGATTTTAAAAATACACGCTATTTTCACTCTTTCTCCATGGCAATAGGGCAATATACTACTAAGGATATTACTAGTATGCAACTGAACTGTCAAGGGGGGAAAGTGAAAAATATTAGCGTGTATCTCGATTTTTAAAATAGACGCTATCTTCACTCTTTCCCCATGACAAGACTGACTATACTAGTAAGGATATTACTATTAAGCAACTGAACTGTCATGGGAAAAAAGTGAAGAATATTAGCGTGTATTTTAATTTTTTAAATACACGCTATTTTCACTCTTTTCCCATGGCAATACAGTACTATTCTAGTAAGGATATTACTAGTATGCAACTGAACTGTCATTGGAAAATATCCCCATAAGGATATTTTTCGATTTTTAAAATACACGCTATTTCCACTCTTTCTCCATGGCAATACGGCACTATACTTGTAAGTATGCAACTGAACATTCATGGGGGGAAGTGAAAAATATTAGCGTGTATTTCGATTTTTAAAATACACGCTTTTTTCACTCTTACCCCATGGCAACATGGCACTATACTAGTGTGTGTGTGTGTGTGTGTGTGTGTGTGCGCGTGCGTGTGCGCGCGCGTGCGCGCGTGCGCGCGTGTGTATGCGTGTGTGTGTTTTAATCAAAGTGAATACCAACTCAGCTTTTTCTTTTTGTCATTGCATGTCCCAAGAAGTTTTTGGTCGCTATGTTAGTTTTTATGTTCAATGCATGTGCCTATATATATATTTTACCAGACCTCACATTTATATTGAAATCTGCTCAGTCCTTTCTTTTTGCTATTTCAATCTATGATCTTCATTTTACTTTCTTTTATTTTCTCTTCATAACGAGGATATTCCTTGAAACGTGTTTTTTCATATTAAAAAGGACAAAACAACCTGTTTAGTTCAGCGTTTTCTTCTTTTGTGTACCTTGTCTTTCAGTGGTCATTTCTTTATTTTGTCGAGTAAGGACTAGTAAGGATATTACTAGTATGCAACTGAAATGTATTGGGGGAAAGTGAAAAATATTAGCATGTATTCCCATTTTTTAAATACACGCTATTTTCACACTTTCCCCATGGCAATGGCTCCCCCACACCTGCGTGCGCATCCAACGGAAGTGTCGCCATCTTAGTCAGATTTGTGTGTAAACAGTATCGATCGGACATTTTTGAAACAAAATTACTGAGTAAGATGGCGGTCTCCCATAATATGGCACGCTCCTTGTGGCCGGATATGACGACACGTGGGTACCAGCCATACGGCACTATTCTAGTAAGGATATTACTATTATGCAACTGAACTGTCATGGGAAGAAAGTGAAAAATAATGCCGTGTCATTGGAAAATATCCCCATATACTACTAGTAAGGATATTTTTCGATTTTTAAAATACACGCTATTTCCACTCTTTCTCCATGGCAATACGGCACTATACTTGTAAGGATACATCAGAACCAGAACCATGTATTTCAAAATAGCCCAAAAAATGTTTTTTGTATAAATGAACATGTTATTACAAAAGGCTTGCACTGGCAAATTTTTTTAAATTCAAGGGTTTATTAAATAATTAACACAATTAGTTTTGGCTCAATTCTGATTTCCCCACTTTTCCCAGACCAAAACTTTCTATGTCAGGAAAGAAAGTTTAGGTCTGGGAAATAAAAGGGAAATTGTATAAGAAATATAGGCATAAACCCTGTTCCCGTGCGATGCCTGCTTATGGTTTGATGCCTAAACACATTTAGTGATGACATGATGCAGGTCAGAGCAATGCGACTATTCTGGTGTGGGGTGTGGCGCCTTATCAGTGCCCGGTGAGGAGTAAACAATTTACTAGCTCTCAGCAGCACTTAACTGGCCTGGGCTCTGTGGCAGCAGGGATGGGCATTCAGTATAAACAACCTACTATCGCTTCATGCTACAAGCACTGTTTCACACACTCTCTCTCAGAAAATCAGACAGCTCACTTGGATTTTATATTTTTCCAACAGTAACTACAGACTGCCGTTTTTACATTGTTCTGTGAATTGCCTGACAAAGAGTGCTTGAGGTGAGTAAACAAATATCTTATTAACATACAATAACTTATTTTTTTAATTATTTTATTAGTTTTGTGTCAACGAATAGTATATAGTTATTTACTGAACATCCACTGTCTGGTATGAAATGAAAATTAAATGAAGTTTTTCTTGTAATTCAACTTATGATTTTCAATGTTGATTCAGTTTTGTCAAACCAAGCAGACACACACACACAACAATATCAACAAGGCCAACAACAACAAAACGAAACTCAAAGAGTGAAAACAAACCAGCATAACTTAAACGGAAAAGTGCTGTTTGGTTTTTGTTGTGCTTTTCTAAAACAACATATATAATACAGTGGAACCTCCCTTATAAGATATCCCATTATAAGACTCCCTCCTATATAAGGCCTCTGAGACATTGCCATTCTTTGTAAGTATTAAAATGACCTCCTTTATAAGACCCCTCCCTTATAAGACCTCATAATGGATTATTTTTGAAGGGAGGTTCCACTGTACCATGCACTCTTTCACAAAGTGAAGGGAGTTTTCTTATGCTTAAGCTTAGATTAATTGTACGCAAGTGAACTGAGTAAAGAAACTACAGGCATACACTAATATAAATACCTCCCAGACCAGTGTTGTAAGCTCCAATAGGGAAATGTGCGTGTGTGCGTGTGCGTGCGTGTGTTTGTGTGTGCGTGCGTGCATGCGCGTGCGCGTGTATGTGCGCATGCATGCGTGCGCTCGCACGCGCGTGTGTGAGTGTGTGTGAGATATATATATATATATATATATATATATATATATATATATAGAGAGAGAGAGAGAGAGAGAGAGAGAGAGAGAGAGAGAGAGAGAGAGAGAGAGAGAGAGAGAGTGAGTGTGTGTATGTGTGTGAGAGAGTGTGTGTATGTTTGTGTCAATATATGCGTGTGTGCGTATGTGTAAGCGCTTGCATGTGAGTGTGTGCACACTATTTTGCACACATATCTGGGTACACATCTCTCCCCCTCTCTCATTTCATGCACTATCACTCATCAGTTTGTGCATTATGCATGCTATGTGTGTGTGTTTATATGTGTGTGTATGTGCATTCACATTTGTGTTTATAAGAGTGCATACCGAGATATGCGTATGCAGGTGTGCGAGCGTGCACATGTGCGTGCACACGCGTGCAAGCGTGTATGTGGGTAAGAAAAAGAAAGTGAGACGGAGTGCGCACAGTCAAGTCAGACATCACATCAGTTGAGATTGGTTTATGACTATTGTATGCAATTAGTGTAATGTGAAACTGAAACATATTTCAAATGTATAGATAATATTCAACCTGCTGTGAAAAAACTGCTTGATAAAGATGTAATATTATATCTGATTTCTTTGACAGTTTGCAGACTCCTTTTACAATGGAACCAGACGACGGTGACTGGACCAGTCAGATGTGGACGAGTCGAGTTTCCTAGATCCATGCCGATGCCAGATCAGGAAACACTGAACCCATCGCAACAACTGATGACGGTAAGAATACTAATAGCGGCACCACAGCAACAACAACGCAATGCTGGCGGATCATAGTGATGGCATACCAAAGGCGGGGTCATGGAACCCATTACTCTAAAAAAAAGAGAAAAAAATGTTAAAGTATAATGTTATGCTACTGTTTTATCTTATTCTCCCCAGACAGGCCTTCATTGCATCTAGTACATTGTATGCGTGTGTGTGTGTGTGTGTGTGTGTCTGTGTGTGTGTGTGTGTGTGGGGTGTTAAATAGCCGAAAAACGCCTGGCAAAGTACCATTTTCCCTTTTTTTGTCAATCAAACGTCCACTCCCTAACTGTGTCCGAAATCTGTGTGTAGGAGAGGGGTGGCCGTTTGCAAGGGATATGACACATATTTTTTCTTGTTTTTTTGTTGTTGTTTGTTTGTTTTTTGGGTTTTTGATGGGGGAGTGGGAATTGTGTTGAATCTGTGACACAAACTGTTCGGTGATGTTGTCATTAAAAAAATCCCGATTGTTTTGCTTGCAGATGACAAGTTGGAGGAAGCTCTCCAAGCCAGCCACCAGGAGCACACACTACAGCAACTGGCCATATCTCTTCATGTCAAGAGGCTTGAGCGTCGTCTGCAGGCCAATGGCATCACCAGAGAACAGGTCCCGCAGATGGCAACTGCTTCTTCAGGGCAGCAGCACTGCATGTCCCCACTCACACTGACAGGGAACTAAGGGACGCTCTAGACCAGTGGCACACAGTGTTTCAGACAGCCAGACCAGTAGTCCCCTACACAGTGTTTCCGCTGAAGCACACTGACATGAGGGATTTCAAAGCCTTGGCCTCCAACACAATGGACACCCAGACAGACGTAGGTGGGAGTCGGGTCCACTGGATGAAGATCAAGTCGATCCGATACATGAAGGGCAAAAGGGACACCATCTTCTTTAAATACAGGATGGGGGATCCCTTCACCTCTCTGAGGACAGGGGATCGACTGGACGGCGAGGGAAACAGCCAGCAGCCCAAGATATCTCATTCTGCTACTCTAGTCTTCTGCCCGTGTCCGCGGCGAAAAAAGCTGACCTCATGGAGCTCTGCCAGCTGGGAGTTGTGCCTGCCCACCTCCACAGCTTCTACGAGCAGCTTCCAAGCGAGCCTTCTGCTCGTGACTGCTCGTGACTGTTAGAGGACACAGACACTGAAGGAGGGGACCGAGGACACACCAGTGCTGGACCTGGTGTGCAATCCTGGCCTGGAGGAAGAAAGGACATGGAAAGTGCTTTGCACCCACCTCATGTCACCACCACATGCGTCTTCGCCCCACCCCCCTCCCCCTCCTTCTAAGTGCACGATTATGTGCTCATACCTGTTGGAAAACTGGAGTGGAAAGCGACAAGTACTTTGTGTGCATACAACTAAAAACAGATGCTCCATTTCTATCTAACATGTTAAATTATATTTTGAAGACAATCACGAGAAAGTTTTGAGATAATGAGTCGTTATTGTGTACTATATTTCATTACCAGAAACCATGTAGGATATCTTGACAGAAATCTGTTCTATAGGTGCATACGTGTGTTTGTGTGTATGCGTGTGTGTGTGAGTGTGCGCGCGCTCCCACGTAGGCCAAGACTTTCTATCCCCTGAACAGGAAATTGTGGTCTGAAACTTCATTTTGGTTTGCACATAGTTACACAGGCCATAACCGTGTATGCGGCAGTAACTAATTTTGGTTCAAAACTTGATCCAAGTTTCTTAGCATTTTTTCATGACAAAACCTTTTAATAATTTAAATTACAAATTTTGGCAATTTGTAAATAAACATCATATTTCCAAGTTTAGCTTAGCAAAGATTACGTGTCTGTACATCTTATGTTAAAAAATTGGCAGCATTCAACTAAAAGGAGATTTTGTATGGGATCAAGAAATCTTCAAGTGGGCTTTTCTCCAAATGGCTCAGAGCCAGAACTGTCTATCTCTAAAACAGCCATTTGGAGAAAAGCCCACTTGAAGTTTTCTTGATCCCATACAAAATCTCCTTTTAGTTGAATG
The DNA here is from genome assembly GCA_017654935.2 of Phymorhynchus buccinoides. NCBI lineage: Eukaryota > Metazoa > Mollusca > Gastropoda > Neogastropoda > Raphitomidae > Phymorhynchus > Phymorhynchus buccinoides. Next base: position 8,678,442 of record CM065690.1, read on the forward strand.
CTGCCAATTTTTCCTGTTCAGGGGATAGAAAGTCTTGGCCTACGTGGGAGCGCACTCACACACACACACACACACACACAAACACACGTATGCACCCATAGAACAGATTTCTGTCAAGATATCCTACATGGTTTCTAGTAATGAAATATAGTACACAATAACGACTCATTATCTCAAAACTTTCTCGTGATTGTCTTCAAAATATAATTTAACATGTTAGATAGAAATGGAGCATTTCTGCATTCTTTAGAAATTAAATTTAAAGCCAAAGCTAACCAAAAACATACAACACATCAAAACATGCAGCACAATGCCGAATATTGCAAAAACAATATTTAGTCTGAAAATGCAAGCTTCACAACAACATTCCTCTCACCTTGTTTTGACGGTCAGAAAATCCATTCACCTTTTAGATTAATTAATGATGTAACACTCTTAACAAGGACAACACAGTGTTTGAGCACAGACATTGTAATCCAGCGTATATTTCATCCCCTCAAAACATAATAAAGTCATCAGTTAAAACAAAGTCCGAACTGTTTCACTACACCACACACAGCAAGGGTTTGTTACACTTGTCATGTTGTTCACCTCAGGTCATGCACGGTAATAACTACACATTTCAGGCTTTAAAAAAGCATCCTATTTCTTTTTATCGCCGCATTATTTACTATCTCACCTTAACAAATCACTGTAACACCACAGTGATCATCTCTAGACTAATACAAGAACACACTCTTTGATAAAACCCCATGACTTGACATATAAAACGCTTTAAACTCGATGCCACCAGTTTAAATAAATCAGTATTGTTATTCCTCACTCTGCACAGCAATGCTTTGTTGCATACATCATTTTGTCCATTTTGGGGTCATATACGTTTGTAACCAACCTTTTCAAAAATATGTGTCCACAATTGACTTAAAACAGTATTTGAATACAAAACGTTATAAAATGTCAAAACAAACCCCCAAACATGATTATGTCTCAAGTTAAAAAACCTAACATTCATTTTACGCTACACACAGCAGTAGTTTGTTCGCTTCCAGTCATGTATGATACAAGTTATGCAGTTCAAAATTAAAAAAACATGATATATTTCTCCTCTCCACATCATTTGTTACCTCATTTTAAAAACGTCACAACACCACAGTGATCATCTCTAAACTATTATTTCGCTTTTAAAAAACACACCACTATTTTGATCTTCACACTCTCTTTTTCAAATTATCATACTACGCTTAGAAAAGGTTAAAAATGTTGAACGTAACTCATGCACGTTAAGAATGTATACATCTTGTTTTTAGTTGTATGCACACAAAGTACTTGTCGCTTTCCACTCCAGTTTTCCAACAGGTATGAGCACATAATCGTGCACTTAGGAGGAGGGGGAGGGGGGTGGGGCGAAGACGCATGTGGTGGTGACATGAGGTGGGTGCAAAGCACTTTCCATGTCCTTTCTTCCTCCAGGCCAGGATTGCACACCAGGACACCAGTGCTGGCACTGGTGTGTCCTCAGTCCCCTCCTTCAGTGTCTGTGTCCTCTAACAGTCACGAGCAGTCACGAGCAGAAGGCTCGCTTGGAAGCTGCTCGTAGAAGCTGTGGAGGTGGGCAGGCACAACTCCCAGCTGGCAGAGCTCCATGAGGTCAACTTTTTTCGCCGCGGACACGGGCAGACGACTAGAGTAGCGGAATGAGAGATCTTGGGCTGCTGGCTGTTTCCCTCGCCGTCCAGTCGATCCCCTGTCCTCAGAGAGGTGAAGGGATCCCCCATCCTGTATTTAAAGAAGATGGTGTCCCTTTTGCCCTTCATGTATCGGATCGACTTGATCTTCATCCAGTGGACCCGACTCCCACCTACGTCTGTCTGGGTGTCCTTCATTGTGTTGGAGGCCAAGGCTTTGAAATCCCTCATGTCAGTGTGCTTCAGCGGAAACACTGTGTAGGGGGCTGCTGGTCTGGATGTCTGAAACACCGTGTGCCACTGGTCTAGAGCGTCCCTTAGTTCCCTGTCAGTGTGAGTGGGGACATGCAGTGCTGCTGCCCTGAAGAAGCAGTTGCCATCTGCGCGACCTGTTCTCTGGTGATGCCATTGGCCTGCAGACGACGCTCAAGCCTCTTTACATGAAGAGATATGGCCAGTTGCTGTAGTGTGTTCTCCTGGTGGCTGGCTTGGAGAGCTTCCTCCAACTTGTCATCTGCAAGCAAAACAATCGGGATTTTTTTAATGACATCACCGAACAGTTTGTGTCTCACAGATTCAACACAATTCCCACTCCCCCATCAAAAACCCCAAAAACAAACAACAAAAAGACAACAAGAAAAAATATGTGTCATATCCCTTGCAAACGGCCACCCCTCTCCTACACACAGATTTCGGACACAGTTAGGGAGTGGACGTTTGATTGACAAAAAAAGGGAAAATGGTACTTTGCCAGGCGTTTTTCGGCTATTTAACACGCGCGCCCCCCCCCCCCCCCACACACACACACACACACACAGACAGACAGACAGACACAGAGAGAGACACACACACACACACACACACACACACACACACACACACACACACACACACACACACACACACACACACACACACACACACACACACACACACACGCATGCATACAATGTACTAGAAGCAATGAAGGCCTGTCTGGGGAGAATAACATAAAACAGTAGCATAACATTATACTTTAACATTTTTTTCTCTTTTTTTAGAGTAATGGGTTCCATGACCCCTGTAACTCCCTGACCCGCCTTTGGTATGCCATCACTATGATCCGCCAGCATTGCGTTGTTGTTGCTGTGGTGCCGCTATTAGTATTCTTACCGTCATCAGTTGTTGCGATGGGTTCAGTGTTTCCTGATCTGGCATCGGCATGGATCTAGGAAACTCTACTCGTCCACATCTGACTGGTCCAGTCACCGTCGTCTGGTTCCATTGTAAAAGGAGTCTGCAAACTGTCGAAGAAATCAGATATAATATTACATCTTTATCAAGCAGTTTTTTTTACAGCAGGTTGAATATTATCTATACATTTGAAATATGTTTCAGTTTCACATTACACTAATTGCATACAATAGTCATAAACCAATCTCAACTGATGTGATGTCTGACTTGACTGTGCGCACTCCGTCTCACTTTCTTTTTCTTACCCACATACACGCTTGCACGCGTGTGCACGCACATGTGCACGCTCGCACACCTGCATACGCATATCTCGGTATGCACACTTATAAACACAAATGTGAATGCACATACACACACATATAAACACACACACATAGCATGCATAATGCACAAACTGATGCGTGATAGTGCATGGAATGAGAGAGGGGGAGAGATGTGTACCCAGATATGTGTGCAAAATAGTGTGCACACACTCACATGCAAGCGCTTACACATACGCACACACGCATATATTGACACAAACATACACACACTCTCTCACACACACATATACACACACTCTCTCTCTCTCTCTCTCTCTCTCTCTCTCTCTCTCTCTCTCTCTCTCTCTCTCTCTCTCTCTCTCTCTCTCTCTCTCTCTCACTCTCTCTCTGTCTCTCTCTCTATATATGTATCTCTCTCTCTCACACACACTCACACACGCGCGTGCGAGCGCACGCATGCATGCGCACATACACGCGCACGCGCATGCACGCACGCACACACAAACACACGCACGCACACATGCGCGCGCACGCACACACACACACACACACACACACACACACACACACACACACACACACACACACACACACACACGCACATTTCCCTATTGG
>CM065690.1:8687237-8719405 GCA_017654935.2 Phymorhynchus buccinoides
TTGTCCTTCAGTGGTCATTTCTTTATTTTTTCGAGTATATACTAGTAAGGATATTACTGGTAACCCTAACCCTAACCCTAACTGAAGTGTCATGAGGGAAAAATGAAAAATATTAGCATGTATATCCTATTTTCTTTATACCTATTTTTTTTATACACCTTATTTTCGCTCTTTCAAAATGGCAATACAGCACCACACTAGTAAGGATATTACTAGTATGCAACTGAACTGTCATGGGGGAAAGTGAAAAATATTAGCTGTATTTCGATTTTTAAATGACACGCTATTTCCACTTTTTCCCCATGACAATACGACAACACACTAATAAGGATATTACTAGTATGCAACTGAACTGTTATGGGGGGGGGAATTGAAAAATATTAGCGTATTTTTCGATTTTTAAATACACGCTATTTTCACCTGTAAGAATAGTAATATACAAGTAAGGATATTACTAGTATACAACTGAACTGTCATGGGAAAAAAGTGAAAAATATTAGCGGGTATTTTGATTTTTAAAATACACGTTATTTTGACTCTTTCCCTATGGCAATACAGTACTATAATAATAAGGATATTACTAGTATGCAACTGAACTGTCATGGGAAAAAATCTACATATACTTGTAAGAATATATTTGGATTTTTAAAATACACGCTATTTTCACTCTTTCCCTATGGCAATAGGGCAATTGAACTGTCATGGGGAGAAAGTGAATAATATTAGCGTGTATTTTGATTTTTAGAATATACGCTATTTTCACTTTCCTCATGGCAATACAGCACTATACTAGTGTGTGTATGTGTGTGTGTATGTGTGCGCGTGCGTATCTGTGTGTGTGTGTGCAAGCGTGTGTGTATTTTAATCAAAATGAATACCAACTCAGCTTTGTTTTTTTGTCAGTGGTCATTTCTATATTTTTTCGAGTATATACTAGTCAGGATATTACTAGTATGCAACTGAACCAGCATGGGGGGAAAGTGAAAAATATGAGCGTGTATTTCCACTTTTAAAATACACGCTATTTTCACTCTTTCGACATGGCAATACAGCACTTTAAGGATATTACTAGTATGCAACTGAACTGCCATGGGGGGAAAGTAAAAAATATTAGCGTGTATTAGTGTGTGTATGCGTGTGTTTGTGCGTGTATGTGTGCACATGCGTATGTGACTGAAAAATATTAGCGTGTATTGTGTGTGTGTGTGTGTGTGTGTGTGTGTGTGTGTGTGTGTGTGTGTGTGTGTGTGTGTGTGTGTGTGTGTGTGTGCGTGTGTTGTTTTAATCAAAGCAACTCAGCTTTGTCTTTTTGTCATTGCATATCCGAAGTTTTTGGTCGCTATGTTTGTTTTCATGTTCAATGCAGGGTTAGTATGTGCTCACTATATATATTTTTTACGAGCCCTCACATTTATTTTGAAATCTGCTCAGTCCCTTCTTTTTGCTATTTCAATCTATGATCTTCACTTTACTTCCTTTTATTTTCTCTTCATAACGAGGATATTCCTTGAAACGTTGTGGGTTTTTTCATATTAAAAAGGACAAAACAACCTGTTTAGTTCAGCGTTATCTCTTTTGTGTACCTTGTCCTTCAGTGGTCATTTCTTTATTTTTTTCGAGTATATACTAGTAAGGATATTACTGGTAACCCTAACCCTAACCCTAACTGAAGTGTCATGAGGGAAAAATGAAAAATATTAGCATGTATATCCTATTTTCTTTATACCTATTTTTTTTATACACCCTATTTTCGCTCTTTCAAAATGGCAATACAGCACCACACTAGTAAGGATAATACTAGTATGCAATTGAACTGTCATGGGGGAAAGTGAAAAATATTAGCTGTATTTCGATTTTTAAATGACACGCTATTTCCACTTTTTCCCCATGGCAATACGACAACACACTAATAAGGATATTACTAGTATGCAACTGAACTGTTATGGGGGGGAAATTGAAAAATATTAGCGTATTTTTAGATTTTTAAATACACGCTATTTTCACCTGTAAGAATAGTAATATACAAGTAAGGATATTACTAGTATACAACTGAACTGTCATGGGAAAAAAGTGAAAAATATTAGCGGGTATTTTGATTTTTAAAATACACGTTATTTTGACTCTTTCCCCATGGCAATACAGTACTATACTAGTAAGGATATTACTAGTATGCAACTGAACTGTCATAGGAAAATATCCCCATATAAGGATATTTTTCGATTTTTTTGAAATACATGCTATTTTCACTCTTTCCTCATGGCAATACGGCACTATACTAGTGTGTGTGTGTGTTTTAATCAAAGTGAATACCAACTCAGCTTTGTCTTTTTGTCATTGCATGTCCCTAGAAGTTTTTGGTCGCTATGTTAGTTTTGATGTTCAATGCAGTATGTGCTCACTACTATATATACTTTTTTCCAGCCCTCACATTTATTTTGAAATCTGCTCAGGTCTTTCTTTTTGCTATCTATGATCTTCACTTTACTTTCTTTTATTTCCACTTGATAACGAGGATATTCCTTGAAACGTTGTGTTTTTTCATATTAAAAAGGACAAAACAACCTGATTATTTCAGAGTTTTTTTGTTTTGTGTACGTTGTCCTTCAGTGGTCATTTTTTTTATTTGTTCGGATATTACTAGTATGCAACTGAACTGTCATGGTGGAAAAGTGAAAAATATTAGCATATATTTCGATTATTAAATGACACGCTATATCCACTTTTTCAATACGGTAATACGGCACAATTCTTCTAGTATGCAACTGAACTGTCATGGGGGAAAGTGAAAAATATTAGCGAAATATTAGTGAAAAATATAAGGATATTACTAGCATACAAGTGAACTGTCATTGGAAAAAAGTGAAAAATATTAGCGTGTATTTCGATTTTTAAAATACACGCTATTTTCACTCTTTCCCCATGGCAATACGGCACTATACTAGTAAGGATTTTGCTAGTATGCAAGTGAACTGTTATGGGGGAAATTTGAAAAATATTACGGTGTATTTCAATTTTTACAATAGACGCTACAATGCGGAACTATACTAATAAGGATATTACTATTTTGGAACTGAACTGTCATGGGAGGAAAGTGAAAAATGTTAGCGTGTATTTCGATTTTTAAAATACACGCTATTTTCACTCTTTCCCCATGGCAATACGGCACTATAGAAGTAAGGATATTAACTAGTATGCAACTGAACTGTCAGGGGGGAAAGTGAAAAATATTAGCGTGTATTTCGATTTTTAAAATACACGCTATTTTCACTCTTTCCCCATGGCAATGTGGCACTATACTAGTAAGGATATTACTAGTATGGAACTGAACTGTCATGGGGAGAGAGTGAAAAATATTAGCGTGTATTAGGATTTTTAAAATACGTTATTTTCACCCTTTCCCCATGGCAATACGGCACTATACTAACTGAACTGTCATGGGGGAAAAGTAAAAAATATTAGCGTGTTATTTTGAATTTAAAAATACACACTATTTTCACCAGTAAGGATATTAATAGTAATATACTAGTATATTACTAGTATGCAACTCAACAGTCATGGGGCGAAAGTGAAAAATATGAGCGTGTTTTTTGATTTTTAAAAGACGCTATTTTCACTCAATCCCCATTTCAATACGGCACTATACTAGTAAGGATATTACTAGTATTGAACTGAACTGTCATGGGGAGAGAGTGAAAAATATTAGCGTGTATTTCGATTTTTAAAATGCACGCTATTTTCACACTTTCCCCATGGCAACACGGCACTATACTAGAGTGAGTGTGTGTGTGTGTGTGTGTGTGTGTGTGTGTGCGTGCGCGCGTGCGCGTGCGCGTGTGCGTGTGTGTGTGCGTGTGCGTGTGCGCGCGCGCGCGCGCGCGCGCGCGCGCGCGTGTGTGTGTGTGTGTGTGTGTGTGTGTGTGTGTGTGTGTGTGTGTGTGTGTGTGTGTGCGTGTGTGCGCGTGTGTATATGTGTGTGTGCATGCGTGTGTGTGTGTTTTAATCAAAGTGAATACCATCACAGCTTTGTCTTTTTGTCATTGCATGTCTAAAGAAGATTTTGGTCGCTATGTTAGTTTTGATGTTAAATGCAGGGTTAGTATGTGCTCACTATATATATATTTTTACCAGCCCTCACATTTATTCCCATATACTAGTAAGGATAATACTAGTAGTATAAAACTGAACTGTCATGGGGGGAAAGTGAAAAATATTAGAGAGAGAGAGAGAGAGAGAGAGAGAGAGAGAGAGAGAGAGAGAGAGAGAGAGAGAGAGAGAGAGAGAGGAAACAGAGACAGCAAAGGACAGAGGGGGAAAGAGGCACAGACAGATAAACAGGTGCAGCGACACAGAGAAATGAACAACGTTAGAGAGAGAGAGACAAATTGACAGAGAGACGAAAAACAAATAAATGAAAGTAACCAATCGAAACTTACCTACAGTCAAGTGACCAAGTACATGAGCCGCTCCATTCACATTAAAACGAACCAGCGAACAAACACTACCCTATTTTCTTTGGCCAAGAGGACGTAAAACACTCAAATCAGCACTGATTCTTTCTTTCAGTTCTTCAAGTTCTATTTTCAAACTGCATTCTAAGCGCCACTAAATTTGTATTCTTTCTTCGATCGTTCAAAAACAACAGCACCACCATCAACAATCAAATCAAGTTTGATCTGAATGAACTACCAACAGCAGCAGTGGAAGCAAAAAAACCAGAGTCTGGGACCATCTGCTTGGACACCCCGCCCGCTGCCACCTCCATCTCTGTTGGTCCCATTCTGGGACAACCTCTCTCTCTCTCTCTCTCTCTCTCTCTCTCTCTCTCTCTCTCTCTCTCTCTCTCTCTCTCTCTCTCTCTCTCTCTCTCTCTCTCTCTCTCTCTCTCTCTCTCTCTCTCTCTCTCTCTCTCTCTCTCTCTCTCTCTCTCTCTCTCTCCTCTTTTGCTTGTGTACAAGTGTAGATTTATAATTGCACAATGTTACTTTGGTATATAAAAGGTTTGGGAAAGTTTGCATGAAAAAAAACCTGGAAATCACTCAAGCGTTCTCCCTAACGGTAGCCGAGTTCTATCTAAAGGAAACACAGATGACTGAACTGCATCAAGCTGACGGCATGTCGAGTCAACGTTGCATCAATATTCAAATTTCATATGGACCTCTCTCTCTCTCTCTCTCTCTCTCTCTCTCTCTCTCTCTCTCTCTCTCTCTCTCTCTCTCTCTCTCTCTCTCTCTCTCTCTCTCTCTCTCTTATAATTGTAGCATTTTGACGCGTTGCAACATTTTGCACGGAAAGCCTGCGGCAAAATGTTACAACGCGTCAAAATGTTACAATTGAAAACTTTCAATCAAAGGTTGAATTGCACAAAATGTTACATTTGTAACAAAATTGAAACATTTCGCCGCAGGCTTTCCGCGCAAAATGTTATAACGCGGCAAAATGTTACAATTGTAACATTTTGCCGCAGGACTTTCCGCGTAACTGTAACATTTTGACGCGTTGTAACATTTTGCGCTGCCACAGAGCCTCCCCGGTTCCGTGGCAAAATAATCAACGTGATGATTGCGACCACGCACAGCAAAGAAGTTAGGCTACATACTAAGTCAGCAGGCCCTACCCCTATATATTTTAGCACCTTTCAACGTCCACTAAATATCAAAAGCAAAACATATAACATAAGAAGACCGAAGAAGAAGAAAACAAAACTTCAAAACCTAGAAAAGAAAACCAAAAGATCCAGCCAAACACTTCAACAACAGAAGATCCACCACATCTGTTGATTGGAAAGTTTGCATGTTCTGTCAAGATTCAACGGTGAAAGGAGAACTGTCCTCTGTGACTACCTTTAAAATGAGTGACACAATATTGAACTTATCAAAGTACGACCAAGATATCCATGTACGTCTGGTGATTTGATGGCAGCAGAGGAAAGTACCATCTAAAGTGTTACAAGAAATTTGAGAGGAGTGCATTAAGGACGAAAACGTCAGCAGGGAAGACTGATCTTGTGATGGGATGGCTTGCTGCTGAGCTCAAAGATTCTGCAAAGAAGGCTTATGTGATCCAGTTGTCCGAAGTCTGGACTAGGGCTGACTTGCTTGTCAAGCTGCTATTTAGTGCACACTAGCTAACTGATAAATGCTTAGCTGGTAGCCAGCTAGCTAACTGTTAAGCAAAGTGGCTAACTGCGTTGCACATGTCCAAACTAGCTATCAGCTACTTACCTACATGGTAGCATCAATAGCTGTGTGCTAAGGGTGTAGTTATAAATATAATTGGGTATTTCCGTCAACCTACTTCCTAAAAAACGAAGCCTAGCACATCACAAAAGCAAACAATGCTCTCTAAAAGTTATTCATTGACAACAAACATTATGGCGATTGTATGTGCTTGTGTGTTAGTGTATATGTGTGTTGTAAGTAAGTATAAGTGAGGGAGAGTGATCAGCATCTTGTGTGTGTCTCTACAACTTGGAAGCCTAAATGGTATGGTGTGTTTATGAGTGAGTGAGTGAGTGAATCTGTGCGCGCGCGCGCGCGCGCGCGCGCGCGTGTGTGTGTGTGTGTGTGTGTGTGTGTGTGTGTGTGTGTGTGTGTGTGTGTGTGTGTGTGTGTGTGTGTTTACACATGCTTATCATGGGTGTATGTGGGGCCTCAAAGTCAAACCTTTGCTTAAGATTTTCCAACTTATGGCATTGAACAGAAAGTATAGATATTTCATACACAGGTCACACAATCATGTGTGTGCGTGTGTGCTCTCTCCCTCCCTCCCCCCTCTCTCACTGTGTTTGCTGTTGTTTGTGTGTGTGGTTTTTTTTTTTTTTTGTCTCTCCATCTGTCTGATCCACATTTCCACATGCACTCACAGTATTTTAGATCTGTAAAAACAACAACGTGGCCAGCGATTGAAAGGGGGGGGGGGGGGGGGGGGGGGGGGGGGGGGGGGGTGGGGGGGTGGGGGGGGGGGGGGGGGGGGGGGTGCGTTGTTTCCTTCGGCATACTGTTCCTACCCTCTCCATCCCTCTTCCACATCCACTTTCCGGTAAAGGTAAAGATGTGCCCCCCCCTCTCCATTTATCGGTTGTTTCCATGTTTTCAGTCTTGCCTTCGAATTTGGCAGGTAGATGACTGGGGACGGTGACTATCGTTGTGCCAAACCGGAAGCGAATCAGTTCAGAAACGCGCGCGCTATACGCCGCTTCACCTTTTCACGCATAACTCCGCCGTTTCTTAACCGAATTGATTCACATTTCCTGTCAGGTTTGCTATGGCCCGGCAACGCCTAGCAGCAAATTTGAAGAGAATCGGGAGAATACGTCACTCTCAGAGCAGCGCCAACGGAAAACGGGGCCTTATAACTCTGCCGTTTCTTAACCGAATCGCTTCAAATTTGCTGTACTCAGCGTTACCAGTACTTGCCGTTACCGTTACTAGGTGTTACCAGTATGGTGCATTGCCAGTACTAGGCGTTGCGCTAGTCTATATAAAATCCAATACATTAGTCATAAACAATTTGAATTTAAGCTGCTTTTCCCCTAAGGATGTCTTGATTTGCTTACATGTGTCTGTCTACAAGGTTTAATAAAATTCTCTCTCTCTCTCTCTCTCTCTCTCTCTCTCTCTCTCTCTCTCTCTCTCTCTCTCTCTCTCTCTCTCTCTCTCTCTCTCTCTCTCTCTCTCTCTCTCTCTCTCTCTCTCTCTCTCTCTCTCTCTCTCTCTCTCTCTCTCTCTCTCCCTCCCCCCCTCTCTCTCTCTGTCTGGATGTTTCTTTCACCCTCTCTCTCTCCTATTTTATTGTTACTGTTTGGCTGTACACTAGTGTATTTTGCAAATGTTGATTTTAATCCATGCTCAGCACAATGTTCCCTCATTCTGCTCGCCATATTCTAAACAAAACACACAGGGAAGGGGAGGAGGAGAAAGGGGAGGGAGCACAAAGCTGCAAATGTCTGCTTTTCTCTTTTGGAACTTGGAAGCCATTGCAGGTAGCACAGTGAAATATCCTTTTTCATTTTTTTGATGATTCTGCATTTGGAGATAGGCGGGGCAGTGGGAAAGGGGGTTGGGGGTGGTGATATTGAAGGTTTGTAGCTGAAAATGGAGTGGGGAGAGTAGTGGTAGTAGTGAGGAGGAGCTGGGATGTAGATGGGCTGGACCATGGCTGTCCTACAAACAGATACAGTTTCCACATTATATAAATATATATATATCTCCCTCTCTTGTTCTGTCTCTCTCTCATTCACACACACACACACACACACACACACACACACACACACACACACACACACACACACACACACACACACACACACACACACACACACACACACACACACACACACACACACACACATATTTACAAGAGAGAGAGTGGAACAGAGAGACAGAGACTGAAAGAGAGAATCTGAGGGATATATAAAATGTGTTTTCACCATGCATATCCACATGCTCTCTCTCTCTCTCTCTCTCTCTCTCTCTCTCTCTCTCTCTCTCTCTCTCTCTCTCTCTCTCTCTCTCTCTCTCTCTCTCTCTCTCTCTCTCTCTCTCTCTCTCTCTCTCTCTCTCTCTCTCTCTCTCTCTCTCGCAAACATCACCTCTTCAATTTTCTTGTCATTTACTGGTTGTTAGTGCAGTTCAGAACTGTTTCATTTCAGAATAAGCTTTGTTTTCCTTGTACACACTCGAAACACATTTTGCAAGTAAAGAGGAGAGGGACCAGTGGCCCACGGCTGCAAATGCATGATTTTCTTGCTGTACTTGATTCTTGGATAGGCAAAACAAGCACACTGTCTGGCCCCAGCACCTAACACAACACATGGGGTAAGATTACCATTACGACAAATTAGGCTTTCCAACATGACTTGACATTTTCACAAAATAAACAACAAAATGCAGAGGGTGACTCACTTGTGCTTCAGTTGACAGAGAACACGTTCTTGTTGTAGGCAAAGTCAAAGTCTCCCCTTCTTTAAAACACACTGATATGAACGCTTGCTGGTCAGAAATAATGATCCTGATACTGTTCCACACTGTAATTATCTCTAGATCTCTATTTATCCATTGAAGTTTTGCACACCACTTCTTGATCTACCACAGCAGCCATTTTGGTTTGCTTAACTGTAAGCTTTGTGATTTAGAGGTACAGGGGGGCACCGCTAAAGTTGGTATGCTAACTAGGGTTGAATTAGCATTTAGCTAGTGGAAATTTGCCCCATGCAACGATGGTTAACTTTAGCTGTATTTAGGGGATTTAACCTACTAACCAGCGCTGTGATGAGAACCACTCCAGGTATTGTGAATTGGCAGGTGCCAGCTTCGTTTGCTAGGTGCCAGCTTCGTTTGCTAGCAAAATAACTCACTTCAAAGAGAAACTTCAAGCCTGTGTTGAAGACTCATATGACATCATTACCATCCCTAATAAAGATGCACTGCTTGTTCCTAAAGGTTTTCAAAGCTCCTGTCAGAAGAGGATCCAAGTGTGATCCCACAGTACAAACCACATGATAACGAATTCCTTGAGATGGTACATGTAGCACTCATGCTCAGATGTGACATAAGGACACATCCAAAGTACACTGGTTTCGTTGTCAATGAGGATGAAATGATTGCATGCGTGTCTGAGCGTCTCTTTATGTTCCTGAAACTTATGTTTGGTGGCCAGAGTTTGCTTGAGGGAAATCCTGAAGATGAAGAGGATGATGACATGGACAAGAAGGAATCTGACATTCTGAGTATTGCCCAGGATCTTGTGTACAGCGTCTCAGGTAGAAAGCATTGGACACCAAAACATGTTGGACTTTCTAGCACCTTGCACTAAGCTACTCGATCGAAAGAACTGCTGCAACTCCCTTACCACAGCTTGAAACAGGTTGACAATGCTTTGGCAGAGAGAACATTGAAAGCCATGGATCCAGAAACAGGAGCCAAACGTTGTCTCAACACATGAACTGTTTGTGCTACCCTTGGCTTTGGCTTAAGTCAATGGACAACTCCGTACAGGATCCAAGGCAAACCTTGCTGATGTTCTGACTGCTGATGTTGAGTGTCCCGACCATGTGGGAGACACAGATCTGGGGGGGGGGTGACCCTACTCTGATCATTGATGGACAGGCGCTGGTCATTGCAATTGGAAAACCAAAGACAGCAAAATCATTCAGAGACTTTGCAGATGTTTTTGTTGAAGCTGTTCTTCAAAGTGGAGCACAGTTCACACGGATTGACGTCTTGTTTGACACGTCTATCAAAAGGGAAGCCCCCCTCAAACCAGGCAAACCAAGCCGAGTCAAAGGGTACTGCCTCGAATCAATAGCCCATTCCCAAAAGAAAAGAAAAGAAATCTCAACACGAGATGCAGGTGACCAGGTGGCCTAGACCCCAGTTATATCTATGTCACCCTTAATCATAGTCCACTGATGTTAATAACACTCCACGTGATCCTACACAGGTTCAAGCGCATGTCTAAGAAATGTTTGTATAATTCCACCATGGTAATATTTTTTTTAATTAATCTATTAAGGTTTGGAAACAAATCACAGTTCACAAAACAATGCAGCAAAAAGAATCGAAATTGAACAAAATCAAGCTGAAGCAAACAGCCAAAAAACAAATGGGTCAACCTTCCTTTTTCTCCCTGCCAGTTCTCCACTGTTGTCTCACCAACACCTCTTCTTGCATATATCACATTGACCCTAACCCTAACCTTACTAACATTTAATTAACTTTCATTGCATCTTCGAAACGAAACAAAGTCTTCTAGAATAATTAAAATCAGGTTATAAAATCGACGAACCCCCACCCCACCCCCTTTTCCACCTAAGCCCTACGTTGTTGTTTTTTGGCAAACGGTCATTGGCCCCAAATACTAAAAATCAAAACGAGGCATCCTTTCCGCGCCACTAGCAAAATGTCGTCTGTTCTTCTTCTTCCTAAGAGAAATACAACTTTTCAATAAAACAGCTCAATTTCCGAAAATTCATCAATAACAATCACCCTACTTTACTCAAATTGACCCCTCATAACATTTACTTAACTTTTTTGATCAAAAACATCACTCAAATTCACGATCAACAATTCGTTGCAAATCGAAGGCAAATAGAACCAGTTTTAGATACAGCAACTTACTCACTCAACTTTTGGGACTAAAAGTTTGTCGGGCGACGCCATTTGAAGTATTTCCCACTTCAGCTACACTAACTACCTCCCCCCCCCCCCCCCCCTAAACCTACTCTAAACCCCACTACATTATATAACTCACTTCTACGTCGTCGTGGCTTCACAGAGGGTCCTCCTTCTCGGACCCCCTTCGATCGTCCCACAGCGTCTCTCGTTGCGTCTCGCACACTCTTGTTCCCGCCTCTCGTTCTCTCTCGCGTCATTCATACTCGCCCTGCCTACATATTACCCCATTTGACCCTTACCACAATCTACATAGTTGCGCAGACGCAGAGACTAATCCTGTAAACGGTTAGTTGGAGCAAAAACTTTAAAGAGGCAGGACGTCCACTCCTCAGTTCACTCAAGTGCAACGGCTGTCATAGGGGGCGGTAAGAATGATCTACAACGTCTTGGACCGAAGTGCACCCAAGTGTCAGGATTTCAACAAGGCTCATCGAAGAGTTCCAGATGACTGAATTAAGTAGTTTTATCATTACTTTG
The DNA here is from genome assembly GCA_017654935.2 of Phymorhynchus buccinoides. Taxonomy (NCBI): domain Eukaryota; kingdom Metazoa; phylum Mollusca; class Gastropoda; order Neogastropoda; family Raphitomidae; genus Phymorhynchus; species Phymorhynchus buccinoides. The sequence goes on from CM065690.1 coordinate 8,698,892, forward strand.
TTTTAGTTTTAATTAATAGAGTTAGTGTAATAAAAGTTATTGTCTAATTCATCATTGCTTGTGCCTGCTGAAGGTGAATCTAAATATTTTTGTGTCAGCCTCTGGGCTCTGGCTTTGTTTCATTTTTTTCTCTTACTATTTTATTGTCTTTCTCACATACTGTCTCTTTTAGTCTCTGTCTTTCTCTCTGTCACTCTTTCTCTCTCTCTCTCTCTACTTTCTCTATCTCTCGCTTAGTCTCTTTCTCAATGTATCCATCTGTCTTTGTCTCTGTCTTGCTTTCTCCCTCTATCAGCCTCTTTCAGTCTCTTCAGTAGGAAAAGAAACGTCCCTCTTTGGTTACGATGTTATAATTGTTTAATCGTTATGGCTCTTGCAGCCAGAGGCCCTCTTTAGTTACAATGTTATGATTTGCTTAGGAAAAAACACACGCCCTTTCAGTGGCCCTCCTTAGTTAAAATGTTACGATTGTTTAATAAAAATGTTAAGGCATTTTCAGTGACCCTCTTCAGTTACTATGTAATGATTGTTTAATAACAACAACCACAGCAACAACAGCAGCAGCACCAACAATAACTGTTATGTCCCTTTTCAGTGGCACCCTTTAGTCACAATGTTATTGCCCTTTCAATAGCACTGTTTGGTTACATTAATACAATGTTATAATTGCTAAATGAACAATTTTATGGCCTGTTCCAGTGATCTCTTTTGATACAACGTTTTAAGGGGAGGCAACCTCAGATTGAAGACACACAAAAGTTATGCACATATTTTGCAAAAGAATTACAAGGTGTTTTACACTTTCTGTTGCTGCTAGTTCAATTTGATGCAGTTCTTATTGTTTGTTCATGAAAACACAATATTTCTATTTATAGCAGTGTCACTCACATTGTTTTATTTGTTAATTTATGAATGTGTGAGTGCTGTCATATTCAAAATAAAGGCTGATGGTTTTTCGTTTGTAAATTGGAATGTGAACACTGTTTTGGCTCGAGTTGATCTTTGATCAACTGAATTTCTTGTGGTTTGCTTGCGTGTGGCTCTCTTCGTCCAAGGTTTGACTGTCTCGCATTGGCTATGTGTATCACAAAATGCCCTCACAAATAAATAAATGTTATTTTACACGTGCACCACAAAACACGTACATGCGAAAATGCATGCGCAAGCACACACACACACACACACACACACACACACACACACACACACACACACACACACACACACACACACACACACACACACACACACACACACACACACACACTTACTTTGTTTTATAGACGCAAGAAGTATAAACAAAACGTCCTGGGCCTATATTCACGTTGATATATCAACGTGAATACAGGCCCTGGTGATTTTATTTTCCAATTTTTCATGCGTGTGTGTGTGTGCGTGCGTGCGCACTTGACCGAGGATTTGATCTGCTTTTCTCACGCCTAAATAATTATGTCCAGATCACAGACGTTTCCAAATACTACTATTTTTAGTTTTCTAGTTTCCTAATTGGTTCAAATTCAGTTAAGGGGCGCAACTGCTACTGTTGCTTAACCTCCATTTGCTATTTGATTGCCGACATAAAATAAATTAACTTCGAAAGCAGTGCGCAACTAATTGTTTGCGAACTTTTTTTTTCTTCATGTTCTTATATATTTTTTCTCTCGAGAACAACTCAAATGTTCTCACCTTCTTTCAGTATGAAGTGATTTCCAGAAGCGATGGCTCACACCCTATGGGCATATTATGCTATCAAAATAAGGCTGATGCTTTGAGACAGAAACACAAAGACATAGATGGACAGGGACAAAGACGAAGACAGACAGGGCTACAAACTAACTTGTAGTAAATTGCCAGACAGACAGAACTGAGCAACGAAATGCCCATGTGTGGTTGAAGGGCCTTCGAACGGAAAAGAGAAGGTGGGGCGTGGTTGTAGTACTTGTTGCGGTAGTGATAGCAGCAGGACTGTAGTGCTAATAAAGGGCTGCAATGATTGAAAGTGCAATAACACGACAAGCACGATACAATAGTATAGTACTACCGTTCTCTGCACTGTCATCAGCGGACGTTGACAAATCACCACAAACTAATGTCCAGCGCCCAGACATCCAGACCATTCTGAACGGGTCCGCGTTTCCTAAATGCTGCGTTTTATAGCGCTCTGTGACGCTGTGCTAGGAGTGGTATGAGACAGTTATTGGATGTTCTTCACTGCGAGTGAGACCTTCGTAGTCAGACTGTGTAGCCTAAATCTGTTAAAAGCTTCAAAATAAATAATGTGAGCAACCATTTCAAAGACTACACTGAATAGAGAATACGATGTTCTATATTTCTGCTAATTTAGGTCTCATAATCTCCAAAAAAGCAAATGTTATTCGACTTTTAACAAACAAAAACTAAACTGACCGACGTTAGGCCCCCTGGGGTCCAAAGTCCGGACAATAGCACTAAGAAACGAAGATATTACCACTGCACTGTCATTTACATATTTTTTTAAAATCAGAAATGCGTTTTTATTCTTTGCAAAGAAAAGACTCAAATTAGTAACTTCAATTTCATTTGCGTCATTTAGTGTTAGAAGCTTGGCATTTGGAAAATTATTAACAGTTTTCGCTAGAAGCCTTTCTAAGCCATGAAACTCATGCTATATGGCTACATTATTATAAGGCATCATTTGGCCACAGTACTTCGTCGGTTTTTTGGGTGTGTTTTAGGAGCCGTCCTACATTTAGGTCCTTTCTTCTAATTAATGTAATTAATTAATTAATCAACTCGTAATCTTAGATATTCTTTTTATAAAATCCTATCATTGTCTTTGTTTGTCCAGGAAGGTAAAGAATAGAGAGAGAAAAACAATGAATGGAAAACTCCAGAACTAGGGTCAATTTGTCTTTTGGCAAACTTTAATTATAAATATGTATCATTATGATCGTTGTGAAACTTACTTACGAGCACGAGCGAACACTCCCATCTCTCCTTTTAATGTAAGCCGCGGAAGCACGTACATTATTTGATAGGAAACTGACGAAACTGTACCTTTCAATTTGGCGCTGTATTGTTTGCCAACAATGCTCTGCTTCAGCAACGCCAAGCTTAAAGGTAGCCCTAGTCTTTTGCATTCTCTGTCTCGACAACATACTCTCTCTAGGCCCTATTCCTGGCCCCCTAGTTCTTCTCCTCACCTAGGTTATTGCGCACGCGCCAATTCTCCTTCCTGTTCCTGTTCCTGTTCCCAAGTGGTACCTTGGCACGAGAGCGCGTGAAGGTCGTGAACTCCCAGAAGCCCCCGAGTCTTTCCGCTGTAACTACTCTCTCGTTATTGTTGCCCTTTCTTCTCTCGCTTTGTTTCCGTTCTTGGGCAATTCCTGTCTGTGGACGGGCTCAAAAGACTGATTGCTGCCTGATGGGTCCTGCGTTGGATGATGAGGTTTGGACATGAAACGATCTTTGCTTATTGGTAACAGTACTGAAATAACGGTGAACGATAAATACCCTCAGAGAACAAGGCGAGTGCTAGTCTGTCGTCTACGATACATACCCTCAGAGAACAAGGCGAGTGCTAGTCTGTCGTCTACGATAAATACCCTCAGAGAACAAGGCGAGTGCTAGTCTGGAAAGCTGGGCTATGTTTTAGCACACACCCTTATATTTCTCGGCTCTCCCCGCATTTACATACTTGCATTTCTTACTGTTTATAAAGCATTTCAACCTCTTTGTCATGCGCTTCCAGTGTTTTTGTTAATGTTCATGTATTTAACACAATTAAAAACTGCTTTTGGAAATAGCACAAAACAGGCGAACAACCGATATTAGAGAAGGGAAATCCCAATAGGATTTGTTCAGAAATAATTAAGGGCAGTAATTTCATGGTGTGTGGGAGTGATCTTGCCTAATTCAATCGGTCAAACAGGGGAAGTTACTCTACCATCAGGTAGATCCCCAGCTCTCGCCTCGTGTGTTTGAGCAGACATACAGCACTTAGAACACCATACGTCATTCTAAAATTGATGTAATTTATATTTTGGGGTCACATTTTGCAAGTTTTATCAGTTTGTGGCCACTGGACACCCCTAACTTTTTCTTTTAAAATGTTTGCAGGTCACTGACTCGCATCCTGCTGTTTCAAGCTTCATTGTTTCTATGGTATTTGACCGAGTAATGGAAGTAAGCAACTCTAATTTTCACGAAGCGTCTTAGGTGGCATTCTATGGTAGAAAATTATTTCACTGACCTGCAATAGCGGGACTATGTTCCATTGTCACAGAATTTCGATGGAATGCAGAAATAATGTAATTTTACTATTATTAACCTGCAACTAGGGTACCATAATGAGAAATTTACTTTTTAAAAAACGAACTATTTCGTTCCCGAAAAAGGGGAGTTAAAAAACCCGTTTTCAAAACAGTAAGCTGTTTAGGTGCAGATCTATTCATTAAATTAATTCGATTGTAGAGTGTTGCATTTTGTTTTCTTTAATCACTGTAATACATTAAAATCACCAATGAAACTGTTAGAATTTGAAACGGTAAACATTACAATTAATGCACTATTGGTATTTCAACTGTCAACAAACATGACATTAGTCTATCTTCTACCGACGGTTCTATTCATTGCAGATCTATTCGCCTACTTTTTGTTTCGCTTCTAGATAGTCGACCTAGTAATATTATCCATTGCCTCAGCTCAATTCTGCCCAAAATATAACAATTTGCCCAAATTGTAACAATTGTTACATTTTGGGTCAGCCTTGACAGCCCAAAATGTAACATTGTTACATTTTGGGCAATTGTTACAAATTGGGCTTTAACTGAGCTTGACACGAAACACAAAACACGTATCGATTAAATGGTGCTAGATTGGCCTTAACTTATACTACAGGTATAAAAGCTTTATTGCAATTGATTTTCAAGAATGATGAAAATCATGCTAAAACCCTTGTGGCGGCACAGATTGTCTCCGCTGCACGGATTGTCCACCTGTGTAGACCCTTACAGCACGGATTGTCTCCAGTGCTACCTTTCTTTCTGGGGGTTTTCTGTCACTTTCTCTTTGTCACCGTCTCTCTCTGTCTTTCTATGTCCCTCTGTTTCTGTTTCTCCATGCAAGCGTGCCTGCGTGAGTGTGCGTACACGCGCATGTGTGTGTGTGTGCGTGTGTGTGTGTGTGTGTGTGTGTGCGTGCGTGTGTGTGCGTGTGCGTGTGCGCGTGCGCGTGCGCGTGCGCGTGCGCGTGCGCGTGCGCGTGCGCGTGCGCGTGCGCGTGCGCGTGCGCGAGCGCGTGCGCGTGCGCGTGCGCGTGCGCGTGTGCGTGCGTGTGTGTGTGTTTGTGTGTGTGTATGTGTGTGTGTGTTTAGAATCCTTGAGTGTTGTTGCCCGCCGTTTTGTCCAAATTCCGCCGTTTTGTCTATACGGCGGGGCTGGAACCGCCGTTTTGTCTAAATTTTCTGCCGTTTTGTCCAAATTTTCTATTATGATTTGGACAAAACGGCGGTACAACAATCCGCCGTTTTGTCTATAGACAAAACGGCGGGTTGGACAAAACGGCGCCCGATTTTGAACCGCCGTTTTGTCCAAATGAAAATTGGAGTTATAAAAACTCATTCTTGACAAGTTCTCATTTTTTTTTAATCTTTGTTAAATAAAATGAATAACAAGCTGACCACTGACACTGGTCACTTTGGCCTAATTTTACTGTTTGACTGCAAATTAGTGTATTAGGAGTTGAAAAGAACAAATTTTGATGTCGTTGACCAGTGGACAGTGTCACTGATCAGTGGTCACTTTGGTCTATAATTGTACTTTTTGACTACAAATCAGTATATTAGGAGTTCAAATGAACAGATTTTGATGTCTTTGACCAGTGGTCAGTGTCACTGTTCATTTGAACTCCTACTACACTAATTTGCAGTCAAACAGTGAAAATAGGCCAAAGTGACCACTGGTCAGTGACACTGATCACTGGTCAACCACACCAACAATTGTTCATATGATTTCCTAATACACTAATTTGCAGTCAAACGGTAAAATTAGGCCAAAGTGACCAGTGTCAGTCAGTAGTCAGCTTGTTATTAATTTTTTTTAACAAAGATTTTAAAAAAAAAGAGAACTTGTCAAGAATGAGTTTTTATAACTCCAACTTTGATTTGGACAAAACGGCGGTTCAAAATCGGGCGCCGTTTTGTCCAAACCGCCGTTTTGTCTATAGGCATGTTGAACCGATGTTTTGTCCAAATTTTCTATTATGATTTGGACAAAACAGCGGATCAACAATCCGCCGTTTTGTCCATAGACAAAACGGCGGAATTTGGACAAATCGGCGGTTAACAGTGTCAGTCATTTATTGATTCATTGTCCAAAAGCAAGAGAACTTTATGTGGTGTGATACGGTTGCGTTTGAATAGACATGCAATGATATGTAGGTCTCACAATTAATATTACTTGATAGAAAAATATCAATAGGATATGAGTTTGAAGTCTCAGTTTTCAATTTGTACACCTTTTAAAAGTGAATGAAATCTATTTTAACGATTAAAAACATAAACATTTATTATTTCACAAGAATTAATGATTTCAAGAATAGATGTACATTCAAAATAAAGGGGGAGCTTACTATCTCGAGCAGTGTATTATGTTATATCCCTGGGTGGAAACGAAATAGTTCATTTTTAAAACATCAAGTTCATATTATTGTACACTAGTTACATTGCAGATAATAAAACTACACTCTTAAGGCATTCAGCAAAAACTCTATGACAATGGAACATAGTCCCCAGGGGGGTTGTACCTACATCGAAGATCTAAAGAGAGATAGAAGCTCGTAGAATGCCACCTATGTCACAACGCGTTTTGTAATAAACTAGCGAATTGTAATAACATTATATACAAACGCGTTGCGATCACATCAGTTTATTACAATTCACGTACAACGCGTTTTGTAATAAAGTGTTTTTGTAATAAAGTAGCGAATTGTAATAAAATTATTACAAAACGCGTTGCGATCACATCAGTTTATTACAATTCGCGTACAACGCGTTTTGTAATAAAGTTGCGAATTGTAATACACTCTAATATTATATTCAGACATCATTTTATGCATATATGAGCTTGGCAAGTGACGTGTGGGGAGGTGTTTTCAGGTGTTCGGAAGTGCGTCGCACATGTGTTCGTCAGTGTGTGCGTCATGCATAAGTGTATGCAAACATCTTTTAAAGTTTGAGGAGGGGAAAATAACACCCCAGCCAGTATGATGGGTTTTCCCCCCTCATCTTTTTTACTACATTTGTCCATATTTTGTATACAATTATTATTATGTGCTTGTGTGATATATGTGTATTATTCCTATATTTGGCTTAATTTTTTCTCCAGATTTCGTTGTTTATCTTATTTGCTTCAGCTGTGCTTCTTGTTTATTTATGACAATTCGCTACTTTATTACAAAACGCGTTGTACACGAATTGTATTAAACTGATGTCATCACAAAGCGTTTTGCAATAAAATAGCGAATTGTAATACAATTATTACAAAGCGCGTTGCGATCAAAGCATTTTTATTACAATTCGCGTGAATCATTTTAATTAGGGATATGCTTACTATATGTAGGTCTATATAATTATGCTAGCAGAGGGGGCAGATACTAATCTGGCGGGCTGGGCAAGAATTTGTTCATAGTGGAGATCCCTTGCCCAGGGTACATCCCCACTCTCTCGGCCAAAGGGATTTGAGGACAACTGGCATTGGGGAAGATCCCCATACGGAACAGCCGCGGACCGTTTTATTCTGGGCTTTAAGCAATTAAATGTAGATCTAAGTTTAACTGGGGTGTGACTTGAACAGCAAATAGATAGCTGTGTTGCAACGCGTTTTGTAATAAAGTAGCGAATTGTAATAAAATTGTTACAAAACGCGTTCCGATCACATAAGTTTATTACAATTCGCGTACAACGCGTTTTGTAATAAAGTGTTTTTGTATTAAAGTAGCGAATTGTATTAAAATTATTACAAAATGCGTTGCGATCACGTTTTTTGCAATTCGCGTACAACCAGCTTTTACTTTGTAATAAAGTTCTTTTCGAATTAAATGTCAAGCTATATGAAAATTGAAATCGAGTTAGGATGTCACAAAATGGTGACAACTAATTTTCATCTGTGATAGAACATGTTAATTCCAGGTGCTTTTTTGTAAATTATAAATGATATGCATTATAATTGTGCAAGTTTTTGTTTGTTTTTTAAACTACATCAGCATTTGTTGTATGTAGCGATGGAATCTGTACTTGTGGCTCTTATTAAGATCACTTTTTTGATACTTTTTTCCCCGTTTTTTAAATTTATTTGTTCTTTTTTTTATGCTAACTTTGCACTTGATGGAAATCTATGAAATTCTTTATAGAATCTGAATCAGGTTTTGAGGGTCGTGGGTCCCTCTGTTCAAACGCTATCGTGGTAACATAGATAGATACGTACATACAAAAGACAACTTTTATTTTTTACTTCTAAGGCAATAAACAGCTGTTCTGTTCTGTTCTACACAGACAACCCTGAAAACATGAACCAGCTTTGGCTTCGCTGCTTGCTACCAGCCGCGAACGAAGCTGGTAATGTTTCCGGTGAATTTTGTTCATATCTAACTATTTTACTGCGATAGCGTTTGAGACGGAGGGACCTAGGATGCTCAAATTTTGCATGCCCATAGGTACTACGCATATTAAAGGACGCTAAATGTTGCATGCGGATAAGTATTAAGGATGTCTAGGCCAAGTTCAATAATGAAAGTCATAGGTCAAGGTCACTGGAGCCCAAAATGCTGCCGAAAACCTATCACGATCGTGTTTGAACGGACGCTCAAAGTTTGCATACAGATAGTTACTTTTTATATCTAGGCTAGCTTTGAAGTTGTAGGTCAAAGGTCAATGTCACAAGAGACAAAAATCCTGCCGACCATTTGAGCCTGTATTCACATTGTGATATCTTAAAGACCCCGCACGTCACGTGTCAAAATCACGTTTTTCACGTGTTTTCCCTCTTATAGCTAGTAAGAAATCTTAAGAAATCTTCCAAGCATAAGAGGGAATGTGACACGTGACGTGGGGGGTCTTTAAAGGTTAGTTACCAGCTGTGAGACGAAGCACAGTAGCCGAAAATACTGCCGCGCGGCTGATGATCTAGCGTCTTAACGCTCTAGTTAAGCATTGTAATCACTTGCTTCAATATGTCTTTCAAAACGAACCCCACTGTACAGTTCAATATGTGTCTTTAAAAACGAACCCCCGCTGTACAGTTCAATGTGTCTCAATACGTCTTTAAAAACGAACACCCGCTGTACAGTTCAATATGTCTCAATACATCTTTAAAAACGAACCCCCGCTGTACCGTTCAATATGTCTCATTACGTCCTTAAAAACGAACACCCGCTGTACAGTTCAATATGTGTCAATGCGTCTTTAAAAACGAACCCCCGCTGTACAGCTCAATATCATTACGTCTTTAAAAACGAACCCTCGATGTACAGTTCAATAAGTGTCAATACGTCTTTAAAAACGAACCCCCGCTGTACAGTTCAATATGTGTCAATATGTATTCAAAAACGAACCCCCGCTGTACAGTTCAATATCATTACGTCTTTGAAAGCTAACCCCCGCTGTGCAGTTCAATGTCATTACGTCTTTGAAAACGAACCCCGCTGTACCGTTCAATATCATTACGTCTTTAAAAACGAACCCCCGCTGTACAGTTCAATATGTGTCAATACGCACACTCACGCAGGCACGCTTGAACATAAACATAATATAAACATAAACAGAGGGACAGAGAAAGACAGAGAGAGACAGTGACAAAGAGAAAGTGACATACAAAATAAGAGAAAGAAAGCTAGCACTGGAGACAATCTGTGCTGTAAGGGTCGATACAGGTGGACAATCCGTGCAGCGGAGAAAATACGTGCCCTCTAGGCGGCACGGATTGTCTCCCTGCACGGATTGTCTCGGAGACAATTTGTGCAGCGGAGACAATCTGTGCCGCCACCCCCCCGCTGTACAGTTCAATATGTGTCTTTAAAAACGAACCCCCGTTCAATATGTCTCATTACATCTTCAAAAACGAACCCCCGCTGTACAGTTCAATATGTGTCAATACGTTATAGATGTCAAGACTGTATGGTAGGAATTGCAAGTTTTGAAAAAAAAAGGTCAGAAGAATGGGCCAATTTGACCTCAGCATGCAGCTGAACGTCAGTCCAATGTATAGAAGGGGCGCATGCGTACTCATCACTTTTTGGACGCGCGCTTGTTGCACTTGCAGGAACCTAGACATCTCCTACAAAAATATTCAAAAAATTATGTGGTTTTAGTTGTATCATGTGCAATCGATTTCATAGATCAAAAAATAACATAGCTTGCTGTTTGGGGACACAGAAAACGAATGTTTTGACAATATGAAGCAGACTCTCTCACTTCTAGACAAATTGGGCTTTGTAGTCCACCCACATAAATCAGTCTTGACCCCCACCCGCAAAATAACGTATTTAGGAGTGGAAATTGATTCCACGAAAATGGCAGTTACTCTAACGCTAGACAGGAAAGAAAAACTGTATAGTGCAGCCTGTAAACTGTTAGCGCATAAACCCATCACAATTCGTGAACTGGCTCAGTTTATTGGATTAGTGATAGCTAGCTTTCCTGGCGTGAAGTTTGGGCCTCTATGGTACAGATGCATGGAGAAAGACAAAGATGATGCATTGCAGGCACATAAGGGCAATTATGATGCCACTCTGACTTTATCAGATAAAGCAAAGACAGAAGTGCTATGGTGGAAAGAAAACATAATGACCTCTGAGAATGATATTGAATCAGACCCCGTAAACCAGACTTGATTCTTTATACAGACGCTTCTCTTACGGGCTGGGGCTGCTCAAGCACCTTAGGAAAGACAGGGGGTCAGTGGAACCCCAATGAAGCACAGGACAGTATTAATGTATTAGAATTAAAGGCTGGACTGCAAACAAAACAAGTGTACATGTTAGGCTTATGATGGACAATACAACTGCTGTTGCTTGTGTGTCAAAGATGGGAACCAGTCATTCAGAGACATGCAATGAATTAACACATCAGATCTGGGACTTTTGCATTGAACGCAATATAAGGCTCTCTGCTGCATATGTGCCGGGTAAAATAAACAAAGAAGCTGATGAGGAGTCCAGAAAAATGAACCTAGATGCAGAATGGAAACTGAGTTCATCTATTCTTTCTGATGCTTTGTGCTTACTGGAAATGCAACCAGAAATAGACTTGTTTGCCTAAATAAGCAAATAGATCAGTATGTCTCTTATAGACCTGACCCAGATTCCGTTGCTGCATGGAGTGTGTGTTTCTATGCATTTCCACCTTTCTGTATCATTCACAGTGTCCTTCTTATAAACTAGCCATGCTTTTAGCCGTTCTGTCTGGACAACGATGTCAAACTTTATTGTGCTTATCATTAGGAAAAATGCGGCTAAGGGAAAACAAATGTGTGTTTTACATAGACTCTCTATTAAAGCAATCAAGGAAAAGGAAGCACCTTGCACCACTAGAATTTGTAGCATACCCAAATAACATTAGCCTGTGTGTGGTTACGCTGATAAAACACTACATTTCAAGGACAAAGTAGCTACGTGGCAGTGAACAAAAGTTACTGATTATCTACCAGAAACCTCACAAGCCGATTACTCACGATACGCTAGCGAGATGGTTGAGAGATGTGCTCACTAGATCGGGACACTTCCTTTGGGGCCCATAGTGTGAGAGGAGCCAGCACTTCGAAAGCAGCTGCTCGGGGCCTCCCCATACAGACCATCATGAAGGCAACCGGCTGGTCAGCTGAGTCAACATTCACACGCTTTTACAAGAAGACGCCAACACACAATTTGGGCCAGGCTCTCCTTCAATCGTACTTGCATAAAAGCTGAAGAGAAACTGTAAGTTACAATCTCCTTTCCCCCAATTTTGATTGAGTATGGTCAGTAATTGCTCTAAAAATTCATTGGACTGACGTTCAGCTGCATGCTGAGGTCAAATTAATAAATCATGCGATACTTACATAGTAAGTTGAAGCATCGATCAGGATTTGACCGATGTATGCAGCAGGAACGTCATAGTCCAATCCCACCCAATGTCATAGTCCAATTCCTCACCCAATCTTTTATTAATGGAATCTTATCTATCTTACGGTAGGGTGAACACCTTTACCACATACCTATACTCGTATCCAATTACTGACCATACTTGTTCCTGAAGTGTGATGAGTACGCATGCGCCCCTTCTATTCATTGGACTATGACGTTCCTGCTGCATACATCGGTCAAATCCTGATCGATGCTTCAACTTACTATGTAAGTATCGCATGATTTATTAATAAGTCAGAAATTTTTATAAGAAATGTTAGAAAGCAAAGAGGAAAAGCAGAGTCAAAGAGAGTGACAGATTAGAGGAAGCACAGAACTTCAAGAAGGTAGGGAAACTATTTTTACGAAAGGGTTTTAATAACGAGAATAACGCAAAGTTCCCTCGCCTGCTTATTTGGGTGTGCTTGTCCGAGTGGATGGACAACGCACGGACGCTAGCAAGGTCGGACAAAACAAAGAAATACTTCCCCGCTAAAAAGCACACCAAAGAAACAAACAAGAAACGGCCAACAAAAGAACAATTTATACGTCTTTCTTGATGATGAATTATTATTTAATAATTATGCCGGACACCAACGTTTGTACCAACTGAGTGCATTATGGTTATCATCATTAAGACAGGAAAATGTTTACATAATCAGACCATATTGTGGAGATCGTTATCATCAGTGTTAAGAAAGAAAAATGTCTACATAATGAGACTATATTGTGGAGATCGTTATCATCAGTGTTAAGAGAGGAAAATATCTACATAATGAGACTATATTGTGGAGATCGTTATCATCAGTGTTAAGAGAGGAAAATGTCTACATAATGAGACCATATTGTGGAGATCGTTACCATCAGTGTTATATGAAAATGTCTACATAATGAGACCATGTACATGTAACACCATTGTGTACATGCGTGCATACGTGCGTGTGTGTGTGTGTGTGTGTGTGTGTGTGTGTGTGTGTGTGTGATTGCGCGATGTGTGTGTGTGTGTGTGTGCGTGTGTGTGTATGTATGTGTGATTGTGATTGTGTGATGTAGGCTATGTCCGTTTCTATGTCATTTGTGCATGTGTGTATGTCATGTGTATGTGTATGTATGTAATTTGTGAGCTGTGCGCGAGTGTGAGTGTGCGTGCGCCCACGGCTGCGCTTCCGAGCAGGTGTGTATTTTGTGTGTGAGTGTGTTGCGTGTGGGTATATGTTCTTGCATGTGTATGAGTGTATGTGTGCGCAGGAGAGATTGTGATTTCGGCCGCGGAGTGTATGCGAGTATGTGTCTGTTAGTGTATGAGTGTTTTGTGTATGTGAGTGCACGTGTGTGTTTGTGTGTGTGTGTGTTTATGTGTGTGCGTGCGCGCATGTTTGTACAAGCTTTTCAATAAGAATGTGTCTTCTGTGTGTTTGATTAAATGTGTGTGGGTCTGTGTATGTGTCTGTGTGCAAGAACGCGTTCACTCGCGTGCGTGCACGTACGTGCGTGTGTGTCTGTCACATGTGTGTGTGCGTGTATGAGTGTTTCAATACTGGCTTTAAAGCGCTTTGTGCTCGATAAAAGCGTTATGTAAGTATCCATTGTTTATTATTATTATTATAATATTATTATTATTATTAGTAGTAGTAGTAGTAGTAGTAGTAGTAGTAGTAGTAGTAGTAGTAGTAGTAGTAGTAGTAGTAGTAGTAGTAGTAGTATTCTCTACTTATTTTGTTAGGGCTTGCGGCTTAAGAGCAGATAAATGCTTAATATTATAAATATTACTATTATCATTTAAATAAGAAAGTCAAAATGCCTGATGTAAGTGATCTTCTTTTTGTCATTTTTTTTTTCTTTTTTTGTAGGGCGAGGGGTGGATGGGAGTTTTGGGGAATACTCATTAAATGGTGATGTAATGAGCATTGGAGAGAGAGAGAGAGAGAGAGAGAGAGAGAGAGAGAGAGAGAGAGAGAGAGAGAGAGAGAGAGAGAGAGAGAGAGAGATGCATATTTGTTTCAATCAAATGCTATGCTTTATTGTTCTGCTGTATTTGTCAGTGTATTTGTCATTGACAAATGACAGCTTGCTGGGGGAAAAGTATTTACTCCTGTCAGTGCTTCATTCTAGTATGCTCTGTGGTTTAACCAAAAATCACACATTGTGTTTGGTTACTTTTCAGAAACATTGTGATTTTTTAAATTCTGCTTTTTGAATAAAACAATCAATAAGATCAAATAATTTTACAAATGCATTTAATTTAGTGCACATGTTAAGGCACATGTTTATACTATGACTAAATGAGCTGTCAGAGGACAGATGTGCATGTGCCCTTGGAGAAGGGCCGTGTTACAGTACAATTTGTCGTAACGATACAATTTGTCGTACCGCATCTCACGGTACAATTTGTCGTAGCGGTACAAAATTGTGCCGCGGTAAACAAAAAAGGGAACACAAAATTTTGTGTGGTGGTATGCCACCTTAATGGAAATATATCCGAACATGAACTATTAAGCTCAACCTTAATGTATAACCTTGAAATCCAAAAGTCTATTTTGAGGCATATCTCCGGCACTGGTCAACATAGGAGGTTGAAACTTCGCATGAAGGTGGTTTGGCTTATGGTGCTTCCGAATTATGTATACCAATTAGGGTCAAGGTCAAGGTCAATTTTATCAGTGGAACCTGAAAATCGGAGGGTCTGGAATCTGGAGTTTTGCTTTTTCTTACTATATCTCGGCAACATGGTGGTAGATTTGCTTCAATTTAAAGATGAGATTAATACAAGATATGCACTCTGCAAAACAAGGGAGTTTTTTAAAATCAAAGTTTACAAAAGATATATTTCGAACGAAAGGAACTCGTTTTTGTTTTGTTTTGTTTTTTAAACTTACATTAGTCGTTTTACAAAAAAATCTTTTTATTTAATATTAATATATGTTATGCATCTTCATTTTAACAGAAGACTGAAAGTTCGAACTCCTATCTGATTACCTGCATTTGGCGGGTCCTCCTTTTTGTGTCAGACATAGGTTCCATCTGTTTACCTGCGTTTGCCGGGTCCTCCTTGTTGTGTCAGACAGGGTTTCCATTTGTTTACCTGCATTTGCCAGGTCCTCCTTTTTGTGTCAGACCGAGGTTCCATCTGTGTACCTGCATTTGCCAGGTCCTCCGCGTGTGTGTTCTTCTTCTTCGGTCGCTCAGAAAGTTTCCTGTCAATTACGAGCGCAGATGCGTCATGCTGCCGTTATGCGCCTAAGTAAGAAATAATTAGGCTCAACATGATCGACTTCGGCTGCAGGAAATGTTTTTGAAAGTGTTTCTTGAAAACAAAAGGCTGGAGATGGATCAGAAAGGTATGAAGATAGTAGATCACAACAAGCAAAAGGGAAAAGGCAGAGTCAAAGAGAGTGACAGATTAGAGGAAGTTACAAGCATAGAACTTCCAGAATGTAGGGGAACTATTTATACAAAAGACCCCTCTGTGTGTGTGTGTGTGTGTGTGTGTGTGTGTGTGTGTGTGTGTGTGTGTGTGTGTGTGTGTGTGTGTGTGTGTGTGTGTGTGTGTGTGCACGCGCACAAGGATGTGTAAGTGTGTGTGCGTGTCGGTGTGTCTACACCCATGTGCACGTGCGCGCGTGACGCTGAAGATCAAAACATTACTATAGCAACGGCCCTGACGCCAGCCGTGCCACAGCGAACTAATCTAACAGTGTGAATTAATCTGGCTGGTTGAGGGAGTCGCACCTGTCGCCTTCACTGATTGTGGTCACAATACACGTTGATTGTTTCGTTCTTACCCCATGGCAGCACAGTGATACGGTAGAAAATAATATGACTTGCACACCACTATAAAAAAAACACCTGAAACTGCAACGTCACTAGAATATAGGCCTACAACAAACACAAGCACACAAAAAGTAATGTGACGTTATTTTATTGACAAGAGACACAACAAAACCTACTGGATATTTTTTCGGCGAACACACACACGAAAACAGCAAAAAACAGCAAACAGCAAATATAGTAAAAGGACAATCCAATCTGTATATCTTCTTCTTTTGTGTTCCCAGGCCACATAGCCATACTGAGTAAGGTACGCATGTGTCCGTTTTTCAGTTTTCACTGGTCTCCCCGCTGCGTTTAGCCGACACATTCCGATTTCGGAGCAGCTCAAAGAAAAAGATATTTGGAAGATTTGTTTAAAAGGGCAGGAGACTGGGCCAATAAGTCAGAACGATAATAGATGATAGAAAGCAAAGGGAAAAGGCAGAGTCAGACCAGAGGAAGTTACAAGCACAAAACTTCCAGAAGGTGGGGAAACTATTTCAGTTGTTTATTGTGACTCATGTGAATGAAGTAACGTCACTTCACACTTGTTGCGTGCTTGCTTGTTTGTTGCTTATGTTACCATGGGAAAAGAGCGAAAAAGAGAGAGAGAGAGAGAGAGAGAGAGAGAGAGAGAGAGAGAGAGAGAGAGAGAGAGAGAGAGAGACCTATGCACATACACACACGCGCGCACACACATACGCACGCATGTGTAAGCATACGCACAAACACACACATATACAATTATATATCATATATACACGCACGCACGCACGCACGCACGCACACGTACACACACACACACACACACACACACACACACACACACACACACACACACACACACACACACACACACACACACGCGCACACACACACAAAGAGGCGGGGGGGGGGGGGGAGAAAGAATGAAAGAAAGAAAGATAGAAAGAATGAATTAATGTATGAATGTATGAAAAAAAGGATAAATAAATAAATAATGAATGTATGAATGCATGAAAAAAATTAGATAGAAGAAAGAAAGAATGAATGAATGAATGTATGAATGTATGGTGGAAAAGATAGATGGAAAGAAAGAATGAATGAATGAATGCAATTTTGTTTCTTTTCTTATAATATTGTAATATTGTTTCAAATTTTGTGGTTATGAAGAGAGCTTTGCTTAAATAATATTATCAGTTATTGGGATTTGCGAGTGTGATATTGCTTTTATCCTATCTCAAGTGGCTTGCTCGTAT
Source organism: Phymorhynchus buccinoides (assembly GCA_017654935.2). Taxonomy (NCBI): domain Eukaryota; kingdom Metazoa; phylum Mollusca; class Gastropoda; order Neogastropoda; family Raphitomidae; genus Phymorhynchus; species Phymorhynchus buccinoides. Next base: position 8,716,075 of record CM065690.1, read on the forward strand.
CTCCGACACGAGGTCGGAGATACCCTTTTGGCAGTGTAAAGCGCTTTGAGCTCCCTGCAAAGGGAGTAAAGCGCTATATAAATGTTCATTATTATTATTATTATTATTATTATGAATGAATGAAAAAAAGGTAGATACATAGAAAAAATGAATGAATGAATGAATGAAAAAAAAATAGATAGAAAGAGAGAAGGAACGAGCGAACAAAAGAATGAATGAAAGACAGACAGAAAGAGAGATGACCACACACAATTCGCAAGAGCAGAGCAATAACATTTTTCACACTCGGCAATTTTTTTTCTCGGTACCTCGATTTATTTCCTACTGAATGATTTAGGGACTGAACATTTGAACATTTGAACATTGGTTTATTGCCATGAAACCTAAGCAAAGGCTTATAAGGCACAGGTTGCAAACAACGCAAAATACTATTCATGCTTTTTGCTAAAACAAATAGTAACATATTTTGCCACAAATGGCTGTAGTTCATCTAACATCATCATATCTGATGGAGACTGAACATTTGATGCTAAACTTTGTTTGTCTACATTTTCCATCAATTTGTACCGATCTTCTGTATACATAACGCAGGTATTCAAAAGGTGTAACTCATCTTCTATTTCATGACATTTTTGGCAAAGTCTGTTTTCTCTTACAATATTCTCGTGTCTACCGATTTCGATTTTTAAATTATGAGCACTAATTCTCAATTTACATAGAGCCTGTTTTTGTTGTCTATCCAAAATAGTACTAAAAAGGTACGGTTCTATTCGATATTCTTTAGTAACATCATTATAAATCCTGAGCAAAATGATATGTAACAGTTTTGCATTCTTCGTAATATCGCATGTTGTATTTTTTTAGCATTGAATGTGAATTGATTGTTCCAAACATGCTCAAAGCCATGTTCAAACATCATTGTTTTGATGAACTTAATCCATGATGTTTGCGAGCCATCTTGTTGCAACATGTTATCATTGCCTGTCTCAAATATGAATGTTCCTTAGATATCCAAAAGCCTACAACATTAACAAATGCCTTTAAATCTACCTAATTCTGCTAAGATTGGAAGCTTTCTTACATAATATATATCTACAAAATTTAGCATGTACATCTTCATGTGGAAATGTGTTCCCCAAGCATTTTCCAAAGTATTCAAATAAATCAAAAATGTTTTTTGTACTATATGGTACCCAAATTTCTGAACCATAGAGTAATAGTAGGAATCAAATAGTAGATTGATAATCCTAATATCAATATTTTCTTTTATAAGATATCTTCGTAGATTATGTGCAGCTTTATTTCCTTGTTTGCTCAGATGTTCTTGAGCTTTAGTAAAATTACCATCTTTTTGAAAGATTATACCTGTCTGTGTTTTCAATAATATTGTCTCCACACTTAAATGCCATTGGTATAATCGGTTCTGATCGAGAAAATACCTTTGTTTTTTCTACATTAATATGTAGCCCCCAATTACAACTATACTCATATAGATTATGTAATTGTCTTTGAAGTCCACTCCTTGTTTTTGATAACAATATAACATCGTCTGCATACTTCAAGCAGGATACCTTTTCATTTGATGTACTGTTTATTGTAGGGGAATCGTTATCATTTATTTTCCCAGGAATGTCATTTACAAATATATTAAAGAGTGTAGGGCTAAGCGTACCCCTTGATGTGCCCCTTTTTTTATATATTAGAATGTCCTCAGAAAACCCGTTCTGAGTATTGACTGATATTGAAGCATGTCTGTAATTATATCAAAACATTTCCCCCTGATTCCAAGTTTATGCATCTTTAATTTTTTTAAAAGCGTCATGCCACAGATTATGAAATGCTTTTTTAAAATCTACGAAGCAACAATATAGTCTACCATTTCTTTCTTTCACAATTTTTTAAAGAATAAAAATGTGATCTGTTCTTGAATTTTGCCTAAACCACCTTGTTCCTTTGATATCAGATTGTTTGATTCCAAATATGTATTTATTCTGTTGTTTAACACTTGGCAAAATACCTTTCCTATACAGTTATTAAGAGTTATACCTCTATAATTATTAGCATTCATTGGGTCTCCTGGTTTGTAAATTGGAACATTTATACCATTTTTCCCCATTGCAGGATACTTTCCTGATGACAAAATGATATTGAATAATTTGACAAGAATATCTTGACTGTGTATGCTGCCCTGTGCTTGGTGGTGTTAACCGCCGTTTTATCCAAATTCCGCCGTTTTTTCTATTGATGTCTACACAGTGTGTTATGACTAACACATGAAGGCATTTCTCCTCGCATTGCAGCCACGTGCTTCAGAAAACACGTTTGTGAGTATAATTTTTTTTTATTATAATCTTTTAAGTTTGTTAGCCGTTCCATTTAATGTTTGTTCTTTACTTTATGATGCTACAGTTTTTTTCTTTGTTTTTTTCTGTCAAATTTTCGCTTTCTCACACTCACCCCATCCTCTCACTCTTATTTTCTTAATACGGCGCTCTGTGTGTGTGTGTGTGTGTGTGTGTGTGTGTGTGTGTGTGTGTGCGTGTGCGTGCGTGTGCGTGTGCGTGCGTGTGCGTGCGTGCGTGCGTGTGCGTGTGCGCGCGCGCGCGTGTGCGTGTGCGTGTGCGTGTGTGTGAGTGTGTGGGTGTGTGTGTGTGTGTGTGTGTGTGTGTGTGTGTGTGTGTGTGTGTGTGTGTGTGTGTGTGTGTGTGTGTGTGTGTGTGTGTGTGTGTGTGAGAGAGAGAGAGAGAGAGAGGGGGCAACACAACAAGAACCAAACTGGTATGCCTCCATGGAAGAAGGGTTAAGCAAATATGAAATAGCGAGGCTAAGAGAGAGGATAATATAGTGAAATAATAAATATTAAATAGTAAATTTTAAAGGCTGACTTGTGTGTTGTTTAAGTGTAACATTATTCCAGACTAGAAGGCTATGCCATTCTTGAATGTATGTTGGTTTGTTTGTGAGCAACTCTCTGCCACTGTTGTTGTGTACTGTGTGGGTGGTTGTCATGATAAGCAGGTCTGGGTCATCCTTTTTGAAGGATGAACTTGGATGTATTGTTGTGGCAACTACTTTCACTTTGCCTGCGAATCGGTGCCATAAATAACTTTGGTAAAACAAGGGAGTTAATTTACGAGAAGTTCCTACCCCTTATTTATTTCATTTGATAGAATATTTTTTTTATCAAATATTTTATTCATAAAGTAAGCGATGTAACTTTAAAGTACGATACTAGAAGAATATTCAAATTTCGAATCTTATTCTTTTATTAACATTCTAGTTATTTATCAAGATGGCTACATGGGAATTAGATGGACTTTGTAAAACTTTT
>CM065690.1:8719905-8727405 GCA_017654935.2 Phymorhynchus buccinoides
TAACAATAACAATATAATAACAATAACTCACTCCATCTCGCTCCCGCCAAACATGTCTCCAACTTTGCCCCCGAATAGTCCCCCCGAAGAAAAAGCAGCAGACGAACACACGACGAGGGCACTGCCACTGCTGCCACTGGCACCGCTACTACTACTACAGCTAGCACCGCCACTGGTGTTGGAATTATTATAACTACCGTCTCCCCCACTACCATTTACTGCTGTCAACGCACTGTCAATGATGCTGCTGCTGCTGATATTGCCGTTGATGGTGTTAGCAGTTGACACCCCCCCCAGTCCAATGTTGCTCGTGGTGGCTGCACCAAGGCCTAGATGGTGTTGCTGTTGTTGTTGTTGTAAATGTTGCTGTAGTTGTTGATGGCGCTGATGGTTGTTGTTGGAACCTCCCCGGTGGTTGCGGTGATGTCTTCGGTTGGGTTTCTGGCTGGACCTGAAAAGAGAGAGAGAAGAAGAAGAAGAAGAAGAAGAAGAAGAAGAAGAAGAAGAAGAAGAAGAGAGAGAGAGAGAGAGAGAGAGAGAGAGAGAGAGAGAGAGAGAGAGAGAGAGAGAGAGAGAGAGAGAGAGAGAGAGAGAGAGAGAGAGAGAGAGAGAGAGAAGAACATGACTTTATTAAACATTTCGATATTTTGTTATGATTTGTATGTGCTTGGTGTGTGTGTGTGTGTGTGTGTGTGTGTGTGTGTGTGTGTGTGTGTGTGTGTGTGTGTATGCGTGTATGTGTTTATGCGCGTGCGTGCGTGTGTGCGCACGCGTGTGTGTATGTAATAATTATGTGTGTGTGTGTGTGTGTGTGTGTGTGTGTGTGTGTGTGTGTGTGTGTGTGTGTGTGTGTGTGTCCATCTGTGTCAGTGTGTGCTGTACATGCACTTGTGTCTGTCTGTCTGTCATCAAATGTTTGCTGTCGTACACGCAACGCATCTCGTTTATGCTACATATTACAGACATGTAATGCAATTACGAAGTGTTATTATGCTTCTTAATACTAACGGGACACATGCATGCACACAATGCTTCAAGCAAATTACTTGATCAGATCTGCAAAGCACTCAGACACACACTGAAATAGACGCACAGACACACACACACACACACACACTGAGACCGACGCGCGCGCACACACACATACACACACTGATACAGACGCACAGACACACACACACTAAGACAGACGCACAGACACACACTGATACAGACGCACACACACACACACTAAGACAGACGCACAGACACACTGAGACAGACGCACACACACATACACACACTGATACAGACGCACAGACACACACACACTAAGACAGACGCACAGACACACACTGAGACAGACACACACGCACACACACTGAGACAGACGCACACACACATACACACACTGATACAGACGCACAGACACACACACACACTAAGACAGACGCACAGACACACACTGAGACAGACACACGCACACACACTGAGACAGACGCACAGACACACACTGAGACAGACACACACGCCCACACACTGAGATAGACGTACAGACACACTGAAACAGACGCACAGACACACACTGAGATAGACGCACAGACACACACTGAGATTGAAGCACAAGCATACACTGAGACAGACGCACAGCCACACACTGAGATAGACGCGCAGACACACACCGAGATAGACGCACATACACACTGAGATAGACGCACAGACACAGTGGGATAGACACACACTGAGATAGACGCACAGACAAACTGAGATAGACGCACAGACACACTGATATAGACGCACAGACACACTGGGATAGACACGCACTGAGATAGACGCACAGACACACTGGGATAGACGCACAGACACACTGGGATAGACACACACTGAGATAGACGCACAGACACACTGGGATAGACACACACAGACACACTGAGATAGACGCACAGACACACTGGGATAGACACACACTGAGATAGACGCACAGACACACTGGGATAGACACACACTGAGATAGACGCACAGACACACTGGGATAGACACACAGACACACTGGGATAGACACACACTGACACACTGAGATAGACGCACAGACACACTGGGATAGACACACCCTGAGATAGACGCACAGACACACTGGGATAGACACACACAGACACACTGAGATAGACGCACAGACACACTGGGATAGACACACACTGAGATAGACGCACAGACACACAGTGACAGACAGATAAGGAGGCAGATCAATGGGGAGGCTATAATGATCAGATCATTGATAGCATCCGCGTGATATTTAAGCTATCCGAACGAAAATAACTAACAGGTTCTTCTCTTTCCATTTATAGCGAAACACAAGAGGCTTGTGTATTCAGGATTGGCAAGGTATTTCTCTCTCTCTCTCTCTCTCTCTCTCTCTCTCTCTCTCTCTCTCTCTCTCTCTCTCTCTCTCTCTCTCTCTGTCTACTATGTGTGTGTGTGTGCGCGCGTGCGTGTGTGTGTGTGTGTGTGTGTGTGTGTGTGTGTGTGTGTGTGTGTGTGTGTGTGTGTGTGTGTGTGTGTGTGTGTGTGTTGTCATTGTTGTTGTTTTTGTTCTTACAATGTCCCGTTCATGTAAGATAAGCCTATATATTTTTGTGAAGCGCCTGGAGCCCCCACGGAAGATTAGGCGCTATAGAAATTATTATTATTATTATTATTATTATACTACCAACATTCCAGTGCAAAGAAATAAAGTAACAAAGATAACATGATTCTCACTCACAAAGACATCCACCCTCGTTCACCAGCACTGTCACTCTCTGATAATAGACAACACCTCACCCTCGCAGAAACTATAAAAATGTCAACAAGCAGCAGGAAGGAATGCACCAATACATGTGTACACACGGCCCATACTCTCTCTCTCTCTCTCTCTCTCTCTCTCTCCTCTCTCTCTCTCTCTCTCTCTCTCTCTCTCTCTCTCTCTCTCTCTCTCTCTCTCTCTCTCTCTCTCTCTCTCATTATACAGGATCCCTGATAAAATTATATCGCGGAAGGCCTTCTGCAGCAAAACTGTTTCTTTCAGAACTGACCCATTGTGCACCATGCACTTCAGCATTCAGTGGAGGATGTGTTGTACAAAACCAATACTCTTTATGACACTGTTGTTGGCAATGACTTTGGCATCAAGAAATGGTTTAGAATTGCTGGCCACATCTTTCAGTTTCGCACGTATGGTCCCCAAATTTGGCATGTTGGTGTATTAGCCTAAGGTGATACAGTATGTAGGGTGACTTTTACTCTCTTGACCTTTGACCTTGAACATCGTCAATTATTTGTTATAGCCATATTTTATATATAATTATATCCTAGCAGATACAGTCCCCAAATTTGGCAAGCAGGTAGACTAGCTTAAAGGCCCATACGCTTCTCGTAAATAACGTGCAGAATGATGCAAAATCGATCTGGATTGTAAACTCTGACATAATTCAAAGTCACAGACAAGCATAAAACTGAACGCAATCATACTGTTAGCTCAAAGTTAGCAAAAATGCGCTGACCTTTTTTCTTCTGTGTACTCTGCTATCTTGAAATCTCGTCTAGGGGCAATTAGCTCACGTATGGTCCCCAAATTTGGCATGTTGGTGTATTAGCCTAAGGTGATACAGTATATAGGGTGACTTTTACTCTCTTGACCTTTGACCTTGAACATCGTCAATTATTTGTTATAGCCATATTTTATATATAATTATATCCTAGCAGATACAGTCCCCAAATTTGGCAAGCAGGTAGACTAGCTTAAAGGCCCATACGCTTCTCGTAAATAACGTGCAGAATGATGCAAAATCGATCTGGATTGTAAACTCTGACATAATTCAAAGTCACAGACAAGCATAAAACTGAACGCAATCATACTGTTAGCTCAAAGTTAGCAAAAATGCGCTGACCTTTTTTCTTCTGTGTACTCTGCTATCTTGAAATCTCGTCTAGGGGCAATTAGCTCAAATGACGCAGCTAAGGGTAGTCAGTAGGCCTAGTTTAGTAGTAGTCCAGGCGAAATTGAGCTTGACCTTCTTTTGTGATGTATATTAGGTTTTTATGTCGATCTAACATGATTTGAGGGTGCTGAATCTGAATCCGTTGGAGGCCAAGTTGTAAATGTTGGGCATTTTGAGCTATGACGAAATATTCAAAATGGCCACTATGGGACTCTAAAGAACTGTTAAAACATGCACTTACCGTAATTATGTTGTATCTAATGCTTTTATTTGTAAGAAAAATAGTATAGTTTGCTGAAATGATTCAAACTATGTGAACTATATCCTATTTTTGTACTTATTAGCCCCCAGCCACTCTGTGGAGAAGGCTATCACGATTTTGTGTCCTTTCATTTGCCTGGCAATTATCTTAAGAACAATGTCAGAGGATCACTTCAAATTTGTGTGCTACTATTTTAATGAAGCTGATGAGCCCCTCAGTATACCTTATTGACCTTGACCTTTGACCTTGAGTATGTGATTTTAATGTATCAACTATACTTTTTCAACTTTTGCACTGCTGTGGTAAAATAAGCTATGTGTTTGTTTTTTCCTAAGCTAAGTGTGTATAGAGAATATTGAATTCCTGATACCTATTTTATTAAGCCTTTCATCTTAAATGCTTGACCTTGAATTTGCATTGAATATTTTAACTTTTTGTCTTTATATGTTTTAAATCTTGTCAGTAATGGTCTCATAATTGGTGCATTAGCCAATTTATAGGTGGGTAAAAGTGCCGGCGTGCAATGGAATGTCGGCCATTTTACCCAACTATAAAATAAAAAGAAATATCGACACTGATCGCCGTGTTGTTCTGCTTGGCGCCTAACAACAAAGGCCAAGCATCAAGATGAAGGCTAGAGATGTCATTGGTACTTAGGTTAGCATCTAGATACCATGGCTCATGTACCAATTATGAGATAGTTACTGCAATGATTTAAAATATATTAAAGCAAAAAGTTGAAATATTCCATGCAAATTGAAGGTAAAGCATTTCAGATGAATGGCTTAGGCATAAAATAGGCATCAGTAATTCAACATCCTCTATAAACCTTAGCTTAGAAACATTTTACAACAGCAGTGCAAAGGTTGAAAAAGTATAGTTGATACAATAAAATCACATACTCAAGGTCAAAGGTCAAAGTCAACAAGGCATACTGAGGGGTATATCAGCTTCATTAAAATAATAACACACAAATTCGAAGTGATCCTGTGACATGGTTCTTAAGATAAATGAAAGGGCACGAAAGATCGCGATAGCCCTCTCCACTGTGGCTGGGGGCTAATAAGTACTAAAATAGGATATAATTCCCATAGTTTGAATCATTTCAGCAAATTATACTATTTTTCTTACCAAAACAAGCATTAGATACAAAACAATTACGTTAAGTGCATGTTTTTACAGTTCTCTAGAGACCTATGGCGGCCATTTTGAAAATTACGTCATAACTCAAAATATCCAACATTTACAACTTGGCCTTTAACGGATCTGGATTCAGCACCCTCAAATCATGTTAGATCAACATAGAAACCTAATATATATCACAAAACAAGGTAAACTTTATAATTTCACCTGGACTAGAACAAGAAGAGAGGAACTTGAAGGTGTACAACTTGGCGTCATAATAATAATACGTATCCTCTGACAGCGTTACGTCATAAGCTAGGTCTGAAAGTGTCCCAACAAGTTCTATTATTACAAACGGGCCACAAACAGGCAAAATAATTTGTCCTCAAATAGTTCAACACCAGTCACAGGTGCCGGTGTGGCGGTGTATTTTTACCTCTATGAGATAAGTAGTCCTAGCCGGAAGTAGTCCTAGCGTAGCCAATCAGAATCGTTTGTTTGTCCGCCATTGTGAATTTTACGGATTATGGATTTATGGACTTGTACATCGATTTATCGGCAAATATGTAGATTTACACCCTCCTGCTCTATTTTTTGGTTCTTTCCGTGTTTAGGGATAGGGTTAGGGTTAGGGTTAGGGTTAAGGATAGGGTTAGGGTTAGATGGGTACAGTTCTCATGCGAGAGGTAGATATTTAATGACATGTACTTATTTATCATAACACCGTATTGATTTCCCCTAATCTACGTCACGCCAAATGGATTATCGCACAAATCACATTTTTGGTGAGATTCAATGGCAGCTAGCAAATCTGCCCCAGGAGACCGACTTTTGCGAAATAAAAGTGTGTGCGCTCACTTTATCTTGACGAATGTGACATAAAAGGTAGGTTACATAGATACAGTTTGTATACTGTGTGTAGTAGAACATAATGCTGAAACGTTTTCCAGAACGTTTTTAGGTCCGAATGGAGATGACTATGGTCATATTAAGGAGTGTTATTGCTAAGTATTGTTGACATCAGGGACCATGACAACCTTGATCTTTGACCTTCAATTTTTGTCTGTAAAGCATGCATCTACGTTCATAATTGACAGGAACATGCCTGAACGACCGAAGAAGAAGAAGAACTTAGAAGAAGAAGAAGAAGAAGGAGAAGAAGAAGAAGAAGTAGAGCTACTACTCTCTCTATAGCCTGAGTGGAATGGACAAAAACGGGGGATAGCGGGAGGGGGGGGGGGGTGGAGGGAGGGGGGGGGGGGGGTGAGGGGGGGGGGGGGGGGGTGGTGAGGGGGGGTGTGAGGGGGGGGTGAGGGGGGGGGGGAGGGGGTGCGCGCGCGCGCGCTAACGAGGTCAAAGTGAAAATAATTATGAAACACTTTTCTGGTATAGGTCAAGATGTGCCACCCCCCTACATTTCTCGGTTAATTCCTTTTGTCAGTTTTTGCCTTTCTGACCAAACATGAATCTGTATTTTATTAACATTTTTAGCTAATTATTTTTCTTCAATAATTAATTGCAATTATGATAAAGGCCATTATCTAATAGGACCCCACCCTATGTACTGCAGTACACAGCGGCATTTGTCACAGTCGTGGTTCATTGCATCTTTACCTTTACAAATCACATTGCAGCAGTAAAAAATGAAATATGTTAATAAACACGTTCTGTCTGTCTGTCTGAAACACAAAACGGGCCTTATAACTCCGCCGTTTTTCGACCGAATCGCTTCAAATTTGCTGTCAGGCGTTAAACAAATTTTCATTCATCCAACCAGCTCCCTCCCCCCCACCCCCCACTCTCTCTCTCTCTCTCTCTCTCTCCTCTCTCTCTCTCTCTCTCTCTCTCTCTCTCTCTCTCTCTCTCTCTCTCTCTCTCTCTCTCTCTCTCTCTTTCTCTCTGTATTTCATTCTTTGTCTGAATGTCTCTCTGTCTCTGTCTTTTTCTGTCTGTCTCTCTCTCTCTGTATGTTTGTCTGTCTGTGTCTCTCTCGCTTTCTGTCTCTGTCCCCCTCCCCTCACTCTCTGTCTTTGTCTGTAGGGCCTATGTCTCTCTGTCTCTCTCTCTCTCTCTCGCTCTCTCTCTCTGTGTCTGTCTGTCTCTCTCTGTCTGTCTGTCTCTCTCTCTCTCTCTCTCTCTCTCTCTCTCTCTCTCTCT
>CM065690.1:8732405-8739905 GCA_017654935.2 Phymorhynchus buccinoides
ACAGAGAAATACAGTTACATCCATGCTTCGCCGATCAAAAAAGAAATATTTTAATGATTTAGTGTTCAGTTATTCTAAAAATAACTCAAAGCCCATTTGGAAAGCTATAAACACTCTAACCCGTAAAAACTCGGACAAAACATCCGTTGTTCCCACAGAAATGTCAGCCGATTCACTAAATCGTCATTTTTCTAATGTAGCTAACGTTACCGTTAAGCATGATAGGTCTGAACAAAATGATCTCAAATTGCTGAAAGATTTCTGTGTGTCAAAAGAAATTAAATCCGAACTAGCTGTTCCTGCAATAACAGTTTGTGATGTTTATCTTTATCTTAATCATCAAAACAAACAGGTACACGTGGTCTTGATGGCTTAGATGGAATTATTCTTAAACTTAGTGCTCCTCTCATTACAGACACACTGACTTATCTATGCAACCTCTGTATCGATAAAAGTTATTTTCCTAACATTCTGAAGCAAGCTAAAGTTATACCACTTTTTAAATCTGGTGATAAAGCTGACCCTTCAAACTATTGACCTATTTCGCTCGTTTATGTTCTTTCTAAACCTCTAGAAAAGTATTTTAGCAAATATATAATTTCTCATTTATCTAAATATGATTTAATACACCCTAATCAATCTGGCTTTAGATCAAATCACTCTTGCCACACAGCTTTGACTAGTCTTGTTGACCAATGGCTTGCAAACATAGATGATTTAAAAATTACAGGGGTCCTTTTAGTAGACTTCGCCAAAGCATTTGATGTAATCGACCATAATCTACTACTGCGGAAAATGGCAATATATAGATTTTCAAAATCTGTCCTTCAGTTCATCAAATCATTTATTACAAATCGTAAGCAGACTGTTTTCCTTCATAATAAACAATCTGGTTCTTTACCAATCAAATTCGGGGTTCCACAAGGATCAGTTATAGGTCCCCTTTTGTTTTTACTATATGTCAATGATCTTCCTCTTCATATTAAAGACCATTGTGAGAGGTTTGCCGATGATACGTCAATTCACACTAACCATACTGATCTCAATCAGTTATCCTTTAAATTGCAAGAAAATATAGATCAGCTAGTTGAATGGACAGAACTTAACCACATGACATTGAATGAACAAAAAACAAAATGTATGATAGTAACATCACCACAAAAACGACAAAACTTAACCTTTCCTTTGCCTCCAATCCAATATATTCACAATAAACAAATTGAAGTAGTCAGTTCTCACAAAGTGTTAGGGGTTACCTTAGACAATAATCTTTCTTGGTCTCCCCATATTAGTAGTTTGAGCAAACGTGTCTCACAAAAAGTCTTCCTCCTCTCTAAAATTAAAAACTTCCTTAATCTCGATGCCCGTAAGCACTTCTTTTATGCATGTATTCAATCACACATAGATTACGCATCTACACTCTTCGATTCAAGTAGTGCCAACACATTAAAGCCATTAATCAATGTTCATAAGCGAGCCCTTAAAGCAGTCCTCCTAAAATCGTCTTCTCTAACTTTTCAAGATTACATCGCAATAAAAGTTTTACCTCTTACAGACCAAACTTCAATACAACAAAGCTGTCATGATGTTTAGAATAATCAATGGTTTTGCACCTCCAACATTAATTAAAAAGTTTCCAATCAACCAATCTAGATATACTAACAATATTGTTATTCCAAAACCTAGAACTGATCTTTTCAAAACAAGCTTAACATACTCAGGTGGTACTCTTTGGAATTCCTTAACAACTAATCTTAAGCAGAAAAGCAGCATTACTTCCTTCAAAAACGCGTATCAAAATATTCTATTTCAGAGATTAAAAGAAAACATGTGAATGATGATATTTATGATTGCTGATTTTGTTATAATATGTGATAACATATATGTGTTTGATACTTTTGTATGATATAACTTGATTTGTTTATTACTATCTTACTATTACTGATAATGACGAGGAGTGTTATCCTTTGCTGATTTTATGTTTGCATGATGTGAATTTTTTTTCTTTTTTTTCCTGTACTTTAAATTCCAAAATTTCCCCATCCTTATCCCCCTCTGTGCCTCTTCTCCCCTCCTCCCTCCCTTTTCTTCTCATTTCTGCATGTACATATATTATTTAGCTTTTTTGTTTGATTTATTTTATTTTTCCCCAGGGCTGGGGGGAAAAAGCATGTAACTTGCTTATCTCATGTTCCCTGGTTAAATAAAATTTCGTTTTCGTTTCTCTCTCTCTCTCTCTCTCTCTCTCTCTCTCTCTCTCTCTCTCTCTCTCTCTCTCTCTCTCTCTCTCTCTCTCTCTCTCTCCCTCTCTCCCTTTTGTGGTGTCTGTCAGTCTCGTCTCTCTGTATTTCTCTTTCTTTCTCCTCCTCTCTTTATGTGTGTCAAAGTCAAAGTTGTATTTAGAGATGGATATTGAATAAGCAAACATGTATGCTTTTATTCATCAAGCCATCTATAAACAGAAAAAAGCATGCATACGATCAAACAAAAAGTACATAGCAATATAACGTATGTACATAAGGGAATAAAGGAATAGATGATTACCTATAGTAAAAATGCAATATACCATAATAGTTTTGTGTCTATAAAAAGCCCCGGGGGTCTCTTGTATCAATAGTTCCCCACCTTCTGGATGTTCTGTGCTTGTAACTTCCTCTAATCTGTCACTCTCTTTGACTCTGCCTTTTCCCTTTGCTTACTGTCATCTACTAACTTTCTGCGTTACCGGTCCACTCTCCTGGCCTTTTTTTCAAGAAATTTAAAAAAGATTTCCTCCAGCCGAAGTCGGATTTGCTGGGCCTAACAATTTCTTAGTTAGGCGCATTACGGCAGCATGATGCATCTGCGCTCATAATTGACAGGAAACTGTCTGAGCGATCGAAGAAAAAGAAGAACAAAAGGCAATCAAGGAACAAAATTAATAATTATTACTTACAGTAAAAAAAAGAGTATGAAACAAATATAAAGGAATAGCAACACAATGTGCTGCTTATCAACCAATGATAAATGGGCCCAATTCAGTAAGGCAGGTTACGCAGTCCACTGTACACAGCATTCACTCCGATATTACTGCTGTGTCTCGGGGCGTGGACTAGGTGGGGAGAATACGTGGGTCATGTCAAACATCTTCAACATTGGAGTGCTTTGAAACATGTAACATCATCAAAGACACTGAAAAGAAAAGACTAACATCCGGTCCCCTTTCCCTATATGAGTAGTGAGGACAGAAACACTGGTTATGTCCCTTTTAAACGTGATACATTTAGGTTAAAAACACGTCGATAGGCCAGTTGAATTCTCCGTTCAAATTCCAGTCCGAGTCTTTGGATAGCCCGCCACTGTGAATGGTGTAACTACCCCACTAACGATAACTCTATCAGCCCGGCTCGCCGTAACTCTTAAGTAGTCCATCTTACCCTTTTAGAGTCTTTAACATCATTACCTTTGATTTATTTACATCAATCCTTCAAAATGTCCCCCTTTGACTTTCTCAGTCTTGAAATCCATGCTGAAAATGCGGATTGATATGATTCTTTTGGGATACCCTTCATACACTGGAATACGGCACTTCTGACTGATTGACGACTTTGATAATCGGCGTCCACGTAGGGCTTCTTTGATAACGGGATTCAACCAAAAGTCACAAGGGGCTAGGTCAGGACTGCAGGGAGGATGTGGCGAAACGGCGAAACCACATTCCTTGAGGTGGTTGATCACCGCGGTGGATTTATTGTGCAGGCGCACTGTCACGGAGGAGCTTTATTCTTCTGGTAGGCTTACCAGTCGCCTGTTGGGCATTTATAAAGTGTTCTACCACTCGATAAAAAAACATTTTCTATGAAGTACTGGGCAGTAACACTAGTATACTCTGGAACCGGAACTGGAATTGCGGGGTCCTTAGCTTCAAAGAATAAGACATACCTAACTCTGCCAACAGACTCATCTCTGTGCATGATCTCGGGGCTTTGGTCATTTTCGTGTATTCATACTTTATTATTTTGTTTGGTTTATGGTCTACGAAAAAGGTAAATCAATGTTTCACCACCGGTATCGATCTCATTTAGTCTTTGTGGATCACAATCTTCATACTTAGATAGCAACTATGAGGCCATCTCTTCACTTTTGCTCTCTTCTGCGAGAAGGTGAGGGATCGAGGACAGACCTTCCTTACTGACGAAATGGATAGAGGGGGAAAGAATGGTGTTCAACTGTTACCTAATTTAATGGAAATTTTCATTCTACTCTTTGCTGATGATGTAGTGATAATTTCTACCTCACCAGGAGGTCTACAAAACCAACTAAAATCTTAAGGATTTGTTGTAGCAACATGCAGCTATCTGTTAACACAGAAAAAACAAAAGTAATGTTTTTTTAGAAAAAGAAGGTTTTTAGGAAAACGTGAAAAATGGTTCTATGATGGATCTTTATTGGAAGTGGTGAATAAATATTGTTACCTAGGTTTTACTTTTACAGCAAAAATTAGTGCTAAATTGGGAACCGAGCATCTGGTAGCCAAAGGGGAAAAAGCTGTTGTTCAGTTAAACAAAGCATTCCAAAATTACAAAGAGATGAGCCATACTATTTTCTTTAATATGTTCTCTCTCTCTCTCTCTCTCTCTCTCTCTCTCTCTCTCTCTCTCTCTCTCTCTCTCTCTCTCTCTCTCTCTCTCTGGGGGGGGGGGGGGGGGGAATGGCGGCGAGGCAGGTGTTTGAGTGCAGAGCTGTGCAGTATCTTGATGAAGTTTTGCAGTTAAAAGATGTTAGACGACGTTTTAGTGTTTGTGACTACAATAGTAAAGGTCAGTGAATACTTCAGTGCTGAGAAATGATTGACTTGACACTCTGGCGAGCCAGAATTGGCGTGTTTAGTGGAAAAGCGACAGGCACAAAACTGGGTCAACAAAATCACTCACGCGCAACACAGGCAAGCGACGGACTGGATGCGACTCTGAATGGCTGGTGTGTCATTGCTGCTGTGCTGTGTTTGGGTGCTGGGTGTGCTCTGTTGTATGGTCTCTGGATTTTTGCAAACAATGTTTGGAGTCTTGAATTATCTGATGTTGACTGCTTCCAACCTGTGTCAAGAGGTACAGTAGTGGATGATATTGAACTGTTTGAACCAAGGCTAACGGATTATGACTATCTAGGTCAGTGCGGACTTCAGGTGTCTCAGTTTCTTGTGTGGTATTGTGTCATCAACGCTGCTTTTTCTAGAATGAAACTGCTATTAAGCAACGACGTCGCTGAAAATCCGGGGCCCCAGTCCCCTGAAATTATCGATGAAAAAAGCATGAATCTCAGCTCTTCAGACCAAGATCTTAGTATTTCAGATCAAGCAAGTAATGTAAGGACTGGATGCGAGAATGCTTGGATGAGTGACGAGTTTCTTCCCTTTGATCATTTTGTTGATGAAGATGCCTCTTTTTTAGACGGAAGTCAGATGACAAGGACATTTCTAACTTTGGTAAAGATTTGCTATCTGTTTGTTCAGTATTTGATTGTGTTATAGTTAATGGTTTATCTGGTTTTGGATTTGAAGAGTCCCTTACTTATTTGTCAAGCACTGGTGGTAGTCTAGTTGACTATTTTATTACGTCAAGTGACTTATGTCTTGAAGGTTGTGTGAGCTCCTTATGTGTTTTGTCTTTAATTAATTCGCCACATTTATCTGTGTGTATAACTTTAAATGAACGTGACCATGTTGAATGCATTGAAATGAAAGATTCCCCCGACAATGAGTTTCAGGAAAGATATATTTGGCATGAATCTTTGGAACAACACTTTGTGGATACTTTACATTCTGATATATCTCAAGACTTACTGTCTAGGGCAACACATGCAATTGATTGTGACATAAACCACGCATTACGCCTGTTTACAGATGCCATAATAGCTTCCAGTGAATGTATGAAAAAGCGTATTTATGTCAATGACAACAATAAGGATGGTTTATGGTTTGACAAAGAATGCAATAAACTAAAGTCAAAAACACGAGACGTGCACTTAACCTAGTTAGAAGGACCAAGCGCACTAAACACAGTGTCTTTCGTGAGGAAGAGGAAAGAATACAGACTATTTATCAAAAAGAAAAAGTCTAGTTTCAAACGCAATAAAGCGAAACAGCTAGCCTCTTATGGTAAAGACAGCAAATTGTTCTGGAAAGACGTTAGACACATGTTTGGTAAAAAGAAAGTCAATATATGCCCTACTATAACCGAAGATCAATGGTTTGATCATTTTCGGAACCTGTTTAATGCTGATAAAAAAGAAAAATTATAACATTTCTCATTTGTCGAATAATTTAATAGAAAATTGTGACGATCTAAATAGACCAATAAATGAAAACAAAGTTATGGAAGCTATTCGTACATTTAAAAAAAGGCAAAGCAGCTGGCACTGACGGAATTATGCCTGAAATGTTGAAAACATCTGGTGACTTTACAGTTCCTTTATTGACAAAAATGTTTCGTCATATTTGATACCGGAATTTATCCAGAAGAATGGTCGAAAGCAATAATTATCCATATTTTCAAAAAAGGTGATCAGACATTAACAGAGAACTACAGAGGGATTTCTTTACTGAGTTTAATTAGTAAATGTTATACAACTATCCTCAATAAATGATTAATTAACTGGGTTGAGACTTACAATGTATTGGCGGAAACACAGGCTGGGTTTAGAAAAGGATATTCAACTTTCGACCATATCTTTACGTTGAATACTATTGTTGAGAAATCTTTTTCAAAAAGGGGTGGGAAGCGCTATGCCTGCTTTGTGGACCTAAGGAAAGCCTTTGATTCTGTCAAACGTGAGCCTTTGTTCGATATATTATGAAAGATGAAAATGCATGGAAAGTTTAAGAAAGCAATAATGGCTATATATAATTCTATGTTATCTTGTATAAGAGTGAAAGATGAATTAACTGATTTGTTTGATTGTCCAGTAGGTTTATGACAAGGTTGTGTACTTAGTCCAGTTCTTTTTTCAAATTTTATTAATGAAATAGCAGTCTCTGTGAATGAAAATGGTATTCATGGCATTCAGTTACTACCAGATTTGATTGAATTGTTTCTCCTTCTTTTTGCTGACGACATTGTTCTTCTGTCATACACTGCCAGAGGCCTACAAAATCAGATTAACATTCTTCATAACACATGTAAAATCTTTTTCTTAACATTAACGAAAATAAAACTAAAGTGATGGTTTTTCGTAAGGGTGGCTTCTTAGGCAAACATGAAAGATGGACTTTACGTGAAAAAGAATTGGAAGTAGTGAACGAGTATAATTATTTAGGCTTTGTTTTTACAACTAAAATCAGTCTGAACAGAGGTGTTGAGGCTTTGGCAGTGAAGGGCAGGAGAGCATGTGTACAGTGTGTAAAATGCATTAGTAAACTGGATGACATTTCAAAGAACTGCTTCTTTAAAATGTTTGATTCTCAAGTTCAATCTGTGTTATTGTATGCATCTGAAATGTGGGGCCTACATAGATTAAGTAACA
>CM065690.1:8744905-8752405 GCA_017654935.2 Phymorhynchus buccinoides
TGGTGTGATCTATTGTATCAAATGCTGCCGACAGATCTAGGAGAGTCAAGACTGACACTTTTCCATTGTCAAGAGCTAAGAGGAGATCGCTAAGAACTTTAGTCAGAGCCGTTTCAGTGCTGTGAGCAGGTCGATAGGCAGACTGGAGGGGGTTGAACAAATTGTTTGCTGACAGATGGTTAGACAATTGTGCAAGGACAATTTTCTCGATTATTTTGGAAACAAACGCTAAGTTGGACACAGGCCGATAACTTTTCAAGTCATTATGATCCATGGTAGGCTTCTTTATCAAGGGTTTAACAAGAGCAGTTTTGTACAGGTCCGGGAAAACACCACTCAGTAAAGAGTCGTTTATGATCTGAGTCATGACAGGCACAACAACATCAAGACATTCATACAACAAAGGGGTTGGCAAAGGGTCAAGGCCACACGTCTTGAGGGCAGATCTTTTCCACACATCAAAGACAACTTTCTCAGACACAGGAGAAAAAGCAACAAGAGGGGAGCCTACAAAATCTTTGCCAAGGGGGTGGGAGACAGTGGGCTGCAAGTCAAGCTCTTTCCCAATGTTCTCAATTTTGGAATGAAAGAAATCAGAGAAGACACATGACAATGATGGTGGGGGGTAAACAGTCGGAAGTTTGGTAGGTTTAACCCTTGCACACAGTTTGTTTGTAATAGAATACAGTTCTTTACTAGATCTTGCCGCTCTTAAAGGGGTCAATAGAAAATTGAAAGCGAAGCGAAGAAAGAGGGGTGTAGCCGCTGGAGCATTATAATGTCATACGTTCTGCACGAGTCATCTATCCACGGCACTGACGTAATAATAGGTCACATGTCAGGCAATATGTCATACGTTCTGCAGTCATCTATCCACGGCACTGACGTAATAATAGGTCACATGTCATGCAATATGTCATACGTTCTGCAGTCATCTATCCACGGCACTGACGTAATAATAGGTCACATGTCATGCAATATGTCATACGTTCTGCAGTCATCTATCCACGGCACTGACGTAATAATAGGTCACATGTCAGGCAATATGTCATACGTTCTGCAGTCATCTATCCACGGCACTGACGTAATAATAGGTCACATGTCAGGCAATATGTCATACGTTCTGCAGTCATCTATCCACGGTCACATGTCAGGCATTCACCAGCATTCATTCATGGTGTGTTGCGTACAGTCAACTATATCATTATAAAAAAAACATGTCAAATAGCATATGCGTACATTTGTGTGTGTGTGTGTGTGTGCGTGTGCGTGTGTGTGTCTCTGCGTGCGTGCGTGCGTGCGTGCGTGCGTGTGTGTGTGTGTGTGCGTGCGTGCGTGTGCGTGCGTGAGCACGTGTGTGTGTGTGTGTCTGTCTGCCTGTGAGACAGAAAGAGAGAGGGAGAGAGAGAGAGAGAGAGAGAGAGAGAGAGAGAGAGAGAGAGAGAGAGAGAGAGAGAGAGAGAGAGAGAGAGAGAGAGAGAGAGAGTCAAAGTCAAAGTCAAAATGTTTTTAATCGCTAGGCTTCTTGCCCATAACAATAGAGTTCAGAAAAATTATAATAAACAAACAACGTCATGAATATAGACACTCAACATGAGCATACATTCTTTTCGCAAGAAAAGAGCTTTGTGGTCAAATAGTGACAGCTTGGCAATAAGGTGGAGAAAGAGAGAGAGAGAGAGAGAGAGAGAGAGAGAGAGAGAGAGAGAGAGAGAGAGAGAGAGAGAGAGAGAGAGATTACAATGAGGAATGGAAGTTTTTCGCGGCACACCCTAAACCAAGAGGTAGTAGAGGTTGAGAGGAAAGGGCACATGGAATGAAAAGAAGAAAGGGTAGGGGAAGACGGGGTAAAACGCGCATGGGTGGGTAAGAAGCCCACCCCAATTATCTCATGAAATAAAGAAAATTTCAGTCAAATTTGCCCATGAGACGAATGCTAGACATTAACGCTCGTCTCATGGGCAAAATGAGACTGAAATTTGCTTCATTTCATGAGATAATTGGGGTGGGCTTCTTACCCGCCCATGCGCTTTTTACCCCGTCTTCCCCTATGTGTGTGTGGGGGTGTGGGGGTGTGGGTGGGTGGGGGGGTATTGCTAGTTAGTAGGCTGACATTGATTACGGGGTATATAAAGCGACATGGCATCGATCACCTGACGATAATGAGGGTGATTACAGGCTAACAATATTGGCTTTAAACTTGTCCATCGACCCGCCAGTTTTCACGCTCTCTCTCTCTCTCTCTCTCTCTCTCTCTCTCTCTCTCTCTCTCTCTCTCTCTCTCTCTCTCTCTCTCTCTCTAGTATTAGTTATATGTTGCATGCTTAGAATCAAGGACAGAATGGAAGAATAGGCCCAGCCTAAATTCTTATCCTTGTAAAATAAAGTGTCTGAAGTCTGAAGTCTGAAGTCTCTCTCTCTCTCTCTCTCTCTCTCTCTCTCTCTCTCTCTCTCTCTCTCTCTCTCTCTCTCTCTCTCTGCTCTCTCTCTTTCACACACACACACACTCTCTCTCTCACTCACTCTCTCTCTCTGTGAAGTCAGTCTCTCTCTCTCTCTCTCTCTCTCTCTCTCTCTCTTCTCTCTCTCTCTCTCTCTCTCTCTCTCTCTCTCTCTCTCTGATCTCTCTCTTTCACACACACACACACTCTCTCTCTCACTCACTCTCTCTCTCTGCTCTCTCTCTTTCACACACACTCTCTCTCTCTCTCTTTCTCATTATCTCTCCTGTGTCTGTCTGTCTGTCTGTCTCTCTCTCTCTCTCTCTCTCTCTCTCTCTCTCTCTCTCTCTCTCGCTCTCTCTCTCTCTCTCTCTCTCTCTCTCTCTCTCTCTCTCTCTCTCTCTCTCTCTCTCTCTCTCTCTCTGTCTCTCTCTCTCTTTCTCTCTCATTCTCTCTTCCTCTGTCTGTCTCTCTGCTCTCTTTCTTTCTTTCACTTTCTCTCCTTCTCATTTTGTCTCCCTCTGTCTCTCTGCCTCTCTCTTTTCTTCGCACTTCGAACTCTATAAGTATAAGAACGCAACTGTTGAATAAGAACGGGAGCCTGGGACAAACTCGCCCCATTACCAACTCGCCCCAGTGAATACCTCGTACCACGACCAACTCGCCCCATTTTCCATCCCACCCCATTGCTAACTAGCCCCATCGACCAACTTACATCCATGAACTAGAAACCGAATTTATAACTGAAGACTGGATAGTTGGGGCTAAATAGTTTTATTTTCAAAATCATCAACCAGGTCAATGAACGGATTCTGTGCAGCCGTTTTTGAGTTATTCAAGATTAAAATTTGGCTGAATCGGTTTAATATTGAAAATTTGGTGTAAGAATAGTGTCCTTCAATTTTCCAGCAAATTTCAGCGAAATCGGGTGAAAATTTAAAATTCCATAAATTGAAATCAGTGAAAGTGACGCAATGCAATTTACATAAATTTGAATAACTTTCAAATATTTAACATATCATCAACAAACTCCTTTCAGACCTGGACCTGTAAGGGCTATAATATCCAACAGTTAGCTTTGTAACGTCACTTCCGGTTTTGGCTATTCAGTGAACACAAATTTACATGCAGGTTCTTAGCAGGGCAATTCCGGTTGGTACTTCCGGTTCGAATATATACCGGAAATAAATAAATGTTGGAAATTTAGTTTTTAGCTAAAACTGACAATATGAATCCATTGGGTCAAGCTATTTTTGAGATATTGAAGATTGAAATTTCGCCAATTTAGCGGTTTTTCGGCCGTGTTTCGCCGGTCATTTAATATTTCAAATTTCGCACACCCTTGTAGTCCTGCAACTTTCCTGAAAGTGTCAGCCAAATCGTACAAAAAAGGGGGAGGGGAGAAAAAGAAAAAGAATGTAGAATTTGTACAATAACAATAGGGTTCTACTCTATAAGAGGGGAATCCAATAATAAATGCAGCTTATGTAGCGCTGTTCGATGGCAATGCCATCCTCACAGTGTGTTACAAGAGATAAAAAGCAAAACGCATCAAATAATTAATGATAACCGTGATAAAAGCCATTTGCATAAAAGGCCTTGTCTTAGAATAGCTTCCCCTATATATTCTTTGTCATAACTGTCTCTTTTGTTCGTCTCATCCTCGTCTGTCAGTGGTGTTTTGCCTGGCTATCATAATGAATTATTAGCACACATCAGGCATGAACAATACAATGGTTTCACTATACACGAACGTAAGGGCGCTCCGTGTGGATAATAATAATAGAGTAGGCTAGACAAAGGCTCGCACAAAGGCCCGCTTTTTCTATTGCCTTGCCAACTTGGGAAAGGGGGGAGGAGAGAGGGGTGGTGGTGAAAGGAAGGTGGGGGAGGGGGGTTAGGAGGTACGGTAAAAAGGACGGGAGAGGCAGTAAGAATAGGCCACATGTCATGCGCTTATTTCCTTTTTTCCGCTTTTTTAATATTAGCTCTTTCTTCATAAAACCCCATTCCTCTCCTTTCCTAAGTCACTTTCTCTTTTTTTTAAAACTGCCTGCTGATCAAGAATGCATGTGGATATGTGGGGATATGCCCAATGATTTTTGGACTATAGCCACAGCTGAAACTGACAATGCAAAATGTTAAAAGTCAAGATCAAGATCATGAAGGTAATCAACACTTTGCATAGCGCAATACCTGGAGCCAGTTTACCAACCTACCAACATTGAAACATGAAACTGCAAAAATGTGAAACGTATGCTTAAGAGCCAGTTTGAGATGTCCAAAGTCAACGTCAAAGTTCAACAAGGTAATCGCTAACCAATGTTCCGAATCACCTTAGTCATGTCCACATAGCAAGTTTGAAGACCGTACCTCGAACGTTGTATGTGTTGTTCGCTACAAACGACACTATAAATAAGTCAAAATGAAAAAAGGACATGAAAACTGAGGAAACTAGAAAAAAGGACAAAATGGGACGAGACAAAACTCCTCAACAGGAAAGAAAGTGAGCTATTGGAGCGGGATAGCGGAATTCAATCGAATATACCATGCAGCCTACAATCGAATATACGGTGCAGCCTACAGTCGAATCTACAATACAGCCTACAGTCGAATATACCATGCAGCCTACAGTCGAATATACAATGCAGCCTACAGTCGAATATACAATGCAGCCTACAATCGAATATACAATGCAGCCTACAGTCGAATATACCATGCAGCCTACAATCGAATGTACAATGCAGCCTACAGTCGAAAAATAGCATTGCAACCTACAGTCGAATGTAAATTGTAGCCTACAGTTGAAAAAATACATTGCAGCCTCCAGTCGAAAAATTACATTGCAGCCTCCAGTCGAAAAATTACATTGCAGCCTACAGTCGAATGCACAGTGCAGCCTACAGTCGAAAAATTACATTGCAACCTACAGTCGAAAACTTACATTGCAACCTACAGTCGAAAAATTACATTGCAGCCTACAGTCGAATGCACATTGCAGCCTACAGTCGAAAAATAACATTGCAGCCTACAGTCGAATGTACATGGCAGCCTACAGTCGAAACATTACATTGCAGCCTACAGTCGAATGTACAAAATAACATTGCAGCCTACAGTCGAATGTACAAAATAACATTGCAGCCTTCAAGAATTGAGGTGATGGCCAACAAATGTACATGGGGCCAAACTAATGTGTACTTGTGTGCATGTAGTTGTTGTTCTTGTTGTTGTGTTAAAATATGAGCGTACATGTATGTACCTCTTTCCTTACTACAATCACTTTTTCATAATATTATGTAATAACGACATGGATCTCTTTTGTCTTATCTTCCTACTCTGTCTAGGGAGAACAAGGGGGGATTGGGGAGAGAGAGAGGGAGAGAGAGAGAGAGAGAGAGAGAGAGAGAGAGAGAGAGAGAGAGAGAGAGAGAGAGAGAGAGAGAGAGAGAGAGAGACAATGACAATGACAATGTTTTATTCCCGAAAAGGCATCGCCCCATTTGGAAGGGTGTGTGACAATATTTCAAAGTACATAAAATCAATCATCCAAATGCAAAAACTAAACAACAAAAAAACAACAAAACTAAACAAAAAAAACAAAAAAAAATACTCACGATAGTACGATATCTCGAAGTTTAAAAGCCTTGTACAAAAATATACACAACTTTTGAATTGTGTTTTCATTTCTACTGGACATAAGGAGACTAAGTTTAAATAAACTAGGATTCCTGTAAAATTTAGGTGCAATTAATTCTTTTCTAAGATCGTTGAAAAATGGACATGTAAATACAAAATGCAACTCATTATCTTGCCCTTCTTTACAAATAGGGCATATTTAAATTGTCTATGTTTGAATAACGTTTTGAATGTACAAACAGATCCGAAATTCCAAATCTGAATCTAATCATTATAAACTTCAGGTGTCTAGCTATACGACTTGTCAAATAGAGAGAGAGAGAGAGAGAGAGAGAGAGAGAGAGAGAGAGAGAGAGAGAGAGAGAGAAAACTTAAAAACTTTTTTCAAGGATAAAGATTTTAGGCAACGCCTAGTCTTCCAATCTGTCCTTGGTACATATACGAACATAGAATACAAACATGGCAAGGCATGATATTACACATACAGATTTGAACATAAAGGTAGCACATTTGTACACATACGAACATAGAACACAAACATGGCAAGGCATAACATTACACATACATAATTGAACATAAATGTAGCAAAGCAGGTATTATGATAAAGACAGGCTGAAATAGGTTGCGAACATGTTCAGAAAATTTGATGTTGGAATCTCCAAGGGCAATGGTGGAGGGCAGAGAGCTAGAGTCAACAGATGGGGGAAGCACTCAGAGTGCTTCAGTCTTGTCATCGTTTAGTTTAAGCTTATTGTTTGACATCCATGTTTTCACTTCAGTGACACAGTCTTGAAGAGTGTGAATAAGCTGGTCGTGAGCTAGCGGTGAAGCACGATGATTGAGTTGAGTATCAGCGGCATACATTTCATGACGGACAGAGTGTTTCGCTATGAGAGGGGTCAATGGGGTGGTATAAAGAATGAACAAAATTGGTCCTAACACGGAGCCTTGTGGGACACCAAAATCAAGAACTGACTCAGAAGATTTGTTTTCATTTACTACAACTATTTGTTTTCTTTCATGAAGATAGGAACGAAACCATTTGAGGGCATTTTCAGTTATTCCAAAATTTTGTTCGAGACGAGAAATAAGCATGTCATGATCGATTGTAACGAAGGCAGCCGAAAGATCAAGGAGTAGGAGAACCGAAACTTTGTCTTCGTCTAGAGAAAGAAGTAAATCGTTCAGAATTCGCAACAGGACTGTCTTTGTGCTGTGCCCTGGCCTATAGGCTGACTGATGAGGACTGAGAAGATTGTGGGTGGTCAGATGGGAGAAAAGTTGATGAAGCACAAGCCTTTCAAAAAGCTTAGAAAGATAAGGGAGATTTGAGATGGGTCGATAGTTTTTCAGTTCGTTGGGGTCAAGGTTGGGTTTTTTGAGCAGACGTTTTACGATAGCAGTCTTGAATTCCGAGGGAAAG
>CM065690.1:8757405-8759905 GCA_017654935.2 Phymorhynchus buccinoides
GAACTTAATTAAATGGATGGTTCAAGCGATTTGGAAAAAGGGAAATAATTTAATGGATCAACAGACGAAGAAACTCAAACATTGATTTTATTCTACAAACATTTCTCCCAGTTGTGACGGAGTTGTTATTTAAAATCGCTTCATAATTAAGATCGCTTGTATTATAACGGTCCTATTGTTCAATGCACGCAAAATTAAATATACATCCTGCAAATGACGATTTTAGAATGCATTATGCCTGTGAATGTGTGTGTGTGTGTGCGCGCACGTGTGTGTGTGTTAGTGTGTGTGTGTTAGTGTGTGTGTGTGTTAGTGTGTGTGTGTTAGTGTGTGAGTGTGTGTGTGTGTGCTAGCCCTGTTCGCCGCTCTTTGCACTGGCTACCTGTTGCAGACAGAATTGAATATAAACTAAACACCCTTTGCACATCTATCCATCAAGCTGCTGCAACCTACCTCTGCAACAATATTTCCATTTATACTCCAGCTCGTACATTACATTCAGTTTCTGACCCTCTATCTCTCCAGATCCCTAGGTATAAGCTTTCAACTGTTGGTCAGCGCTCTTTTGCTGTCTCAGGACCGACATCTTGGAACAAACTTCCTCTTTCCCTCCGTCAGCGACCGACCTCTCTGCTTTCAAATGAAACCTCAAAACCCACCTCTCTCTCTCTCTCTCTCTCTCTCTCTCTCTCTCTCTCTCTCTCTCTCTCTCTCTCTCTCTCTCTCTCTCTCTCTCTCTCTCTCCCCCCCCCCTTTCTTAGGTCTTATTCTCAAACGTGTGTGTGTTTGTTATATTCTTGTTCGTCTTTGTATAGCGTTTTTGTTTGAATGCGTTATGAATGTTTAACGTGTGTGTGCGCTTCGATTTGATTCCGATGAAGATTTAGCGCCGTATAAATACTGTATGTTGTTGTGTGTGTGTACTTTGAAGTTTAATTTACCGTGACGCGTATATGCCCGTGGTAAGTTTTAACGTGGTGACATGGCCTTAGTTGTCGACGGGGCTATAATCTTACGCGTATAATCATCTGCATAACTCACACAGTGGTGTGTGTGTGTGTGTATGTGTTTGCGCGCGCGCGCGTGCATGCCTGCGTGTTCATATTGAGTGGGGGGTTTTCTTCTCCATATGTGTGTGCGTTAACACACAAGCATGTGCATGTGTTTGTATGTGTATGCGGGAATGTATGTGTACATCATCATCATCATCATCATCATCATCATCATCATCATCAATGCAATTGCCTTCTCCAAGTACTCGTCCACCCCATTCTTATCCATCACCAGTATTATATTTATCATATTCCTCCTCCTCCTCCTTCTCATCTTCTTCTTGTTCCTGTTCTTCTTCCTTCTCCTCCTCCTCCTTCGTCTCGACCCCCCCCCCCCCCCCCCATCAAACATTGTTACTTGTTTGTAGAGGTACATAAAATGTTTCCTGTTTGTTTCTAAACAAAACACAACTGTTGAAACGTAGTAAACAACGGTAGTGTTGCCGTTGTTTATCTGATTTGGGAAACAAAAACACGAAGAGGATCTAGGAGAGATAGGATCTGTGACGGCATCCCGAAAGGAACGAGATACTGGAGTATGTAAGGCATGACAGAAGTCGTTTGGCTTGGATGCTATCACCTCGTTTGGGCTACCTAGTTTTTGGTCTTTTTCTTCTTTATTTTCCTGTTCCCTTCTTTTCACTTTCGTCGTGTGTTTTTTTTATGCCTTTTGTTTCTTGAATGTATATTCACTTTTTTTTTAAATTTAAGAAAACACACTTATTTTTTGCTTATTTTTTAAACTTTATTTAATCACCGTGTAATCAGATTGGAACCGAGAGAGAGAGAGAGAGAGAGAGAGAGAGAGAGAGAGAGAGAGAGAGAGAGAGAGAGAGAGAGAGAGAGAGAGAGAGAGAGAGAGAGAGAGAGAGAGAGAGAGAGAGAGAGAGAGAGAGAGAGAGAGAGAGAGAGAGAGAGAGAGAGAGAGTTTCCCTCAGTCTGCATGACTGTCTGTGACTGTGTTTGTAGGTGTATGCGTGCGCGTGCTAGTGTTGATTTCAAACATCAAAGGGAATTATAGCTGGTGACGTGTTATTCAAATTAAACGCTTTATAAGTTGTTTGGGGGGGTTTTCTCAGAAGCCACAACACACCATCATCGTCATCGCCCTCCTCTTCCTCCTCCTCACCAACCCCATCCCATCTTCATACACACACGCACGCACGCACGCACGCACACACGACACACACACACACGTACATACACATACACACACACACACACACACACACACACACACACACACACACACACACACACACACACACACACACACACACACACACAACAACAACAACAACAACAACAACAACAACATACAGTATTTATACGGCGCTGAATCTTGATATAAATCAAATGAAAGCGCACATACACGTTAGCATTCATAGCGCATTCAAACAAAAATGCAATACAAAGCGAACACACACGGATGACATAAATGGAACACA
>CM065690.1:8764905-8767405 GCA_017654935.2 Phymorhynchus buccinoides
ACAAACATACCATTCCAACAAACATACTATACCAACAAACATACGATACCAACAAACATACTTTATACAATACCAACAACCATACTATACCAACACACATACCTTATACTATACCAACAAACATACTATGCCAACAAACATACCATGCCAACAAACATACTATGCCAACAAACATACTATGCCAACAAACATACTATACCAACAAACATACCTTATACTATACCAACAAACATACTATGCCAACAAACATACCATACCAACAAACATACTATACCAACAAACATACTATGCCAACAAACATACTATACCAACAAACATACCATGCCAACAAACATACTATGCCAACAAACATACTATGCCAACAAACATACTATGCCAACAAACATACCATGCCAACAAACATACTATGCCAACATACATACTATGCCAACAAACATACCATGCCAACAAACATACTATGCCAACAAACATACCATGCCAACAGACATACCTTATACCATGCCAACAAACATACCATGCCAACAAACATACTATGCCAACAAACATACCATGCCAACAAACATACCATGCCAACAAACATACTATGCCAACAAACATACCATGCCAACAAACATACCATGCCAACAAACATACTATGCCAACAAACATACAATGCCAACAAACATACCATGCCAACAAACATACTATGCCAACAAACATACTATGCCAACAAACATACCATGCCAACAAACATACCATGCCAACAAACATACCATACCAACAAACATACTATGCCAACAAACATACTATGCCAACAAACATACCATGCCAACAAACATACTATGCCAACAAACATACCATGCCAACAGACATACCTTATACCATGCCAACAAACATACCATGCCAACAAACATACTATGCCAACAAACATACTATGCCAACAAACATACCATGCCAACAAACATACTATGCCAACAAACATACTATGCCAACAAACATACTATGCCAACAAACATACTATGCCAACAAACATACTATGCCAACAAACATACTATGCCAACAAACATACTATGCCAACAAACATACCATACCAACAAACATACTATGCCAACAAACATACTATGCCAACAAACATACCATGCCAACAAACATACCATGCCAACAAACATACTATGCCAACAAACATACAATGCCAACAAACATACAATGCCAACAAACATACTATGCCAACAAACATACTATGCCAACAAACATACCATGCCAACAAACATACTATGCCAACAAACATACTATGCCAACAAACATACTATGCCAACAAACATACTATGCCAACAAACATACCATGCCAACAAACATACTATGCCAACAAACATACTATGCCAACAAACATACTATGCCAACAAACATACCATACCAACAAACATACTATGCCAACAAACATACTATGCCAACAAACATACTATGCCAACAAACATACTATGCCAACAAGCATATCATACCAACAAACATACTATGCCAACAAACATACTATGCCAACAAACATACTATGCCAACAAACATACTATGCCAACAAACATACTATGCCAACAAACATACCATACCAACAAACATACCATGCCAACAAACATACCTTATACTATGCCAAGAAACATACCATACCAACAAACATACTATACCAACAACAAACATACATTAAACTATACCAACAAACATACCATTCCAACAAACATACTATGCCAACAAACAAACCTTATGCTATACCAACAAACATACGATACCAACAAACATACTTTATACAATACCAACAACCATACTATACCAACAAACATACCTTATACTATACCAACAAACATACCATTCCAACAAACATACTATACCAACAAACATACGATACCAACAAACATACTTTATACAATACCAACAACCATACTATACCAACAAACATACCTTATACTATACCAACAAACATACTATGCCAACAAACATACTATGCCAACAAACATACTATGCCAACAAACATACTATGCCAACAAACATACTATACCAACAAACATACCTTATACTATACCAACAAGCATACTATGCCAACAAACATACCATACCAACAAACATACTATACCAACAAACATACTATGCCAACAAACATACCATGCCAACAAACATACTATACCAACAAACATACTATGCCAACAAACATACTATACCAACAAACATACCTTATACTATACCAACAAACATACTATGCCAACAAACATACCATGCCAACAAACATACTATACCAACAAACATACTATGCCAACAAACATACTATACCAACAAACATACCTTATACTATACCAACAAGCATACTATACCAACAAACATACCATACCAACAAACATACTATACCAACAAACATACTATGCCAACAAACATACTATACCAACAAACATACCCTGCCAACAAACATACTATGCCAACAAACATACTATGCCAACAAACATACTATACCAACAAACATACCATGCCAACAAACATACTA
>CM065690.1:8772405-8784905 GCA_017654935.2 Phymorhynchus buccinoides
CCG
Organism: Phymorhynchus buccinoides; assembly: GCA_017654935.2. Taxonomy (NCBI): domain Eukaryota; kingdom Metazoa; phylum Mollusca; class Gastropoda; order Neogastropoda; family Raphitomidae; genus Phymorhynchus; species Phymorhynchus buccinoides. The sequence goes on from CM065690.1 coordinate 8,772,409, forward strand.
TGCACCACACAGCACATTTCTGTCGCACGGCCACCCAACTGTGGCCATGTCTGTGAGGCACGAATCTGATGAAATCCTACCGTCTACATGAATATAATGAAATCCTACCGTCTACATGAATATGATGAAATCCTACCGTCTCCAGGAATATGATGAAATCCTACCGTCTCCAGGAATATGATGAAATCCTACCGTCTCTAGGAATATGATGAAATCCTACCGTCTACATGAATATGATGAAATCCTACCGTCTCCATGAATATGATGAAATCCTACCGTCTACATGAATATGATGAAATCCTACCGTCTCCATGAATATGATGAAATCCTACCATCTCTAGGAATATGATGAAATCCTACCGTCTACATGAATATGATGAAATCCTACCGTCTACATGAATATGATGAAATCCTACCGTCTCCATGAATATGATGAAATCCTACCGTCTCCAGGAATATGATGAAATCCTACCGTCTACATGAATATGATGAAATCCTACCGTCTCCAGGAATATGATGAAATCCTACCGTCTACATGAATATGATGAAATCCTACCGTCTACATGAATATGATGAAATCCTACCGTCTCCAGGAATATGATGAAATCCTACCGTCTCCAGGAATATGATGAAATCCTACCGTCTCTAGGAATATGATGAAATCCTACCGTCTACATGAATATGATGAAATCCTACCGTCTACATGAATATGATGAAATCCTACCGTCTCCAGGAATATGATGAAATCCTACCGTCTCCAGGAATATGATGAAATCCTACCGTCTACATGAATATGATGAAATCCTACCGTCTCCAGGAATATGATGAAATCCTACCATCTCTAGGAATATGATGAAATCCTACCGTCTACATGAATATGATGAAATCCTACCGTCTACATGAATATGATGAAATCCTACCGTCTACATGAATATGATGAAATCCTACCGTCTCCAGGAATATGATGAAATCCTACCGTCTCTAGGAATATGATGAAATCCTACCGTCTACATGAATATGATGAAATCCTACCGTCTCCATGAATATGATGAAATCCTACCATCTCTAGGAATATGATGAAATCCTACCGTCTACATGAATATGATGAAATCCTACCGTCTACATGAATATGATGAAATCCTACCGTCTCCAGGAATATGATGAAATCCTACCGTCTCCAGGAATATGATGAAATCCTACCGTCTACATGAATATGATGAAATCCTACCGTCTCCAGGAATATGATGAAATCCTACCATCTCTAGGAATATGATGAAATCCTACCGTCTACATGAATATGATGAAATCCTACCGTCTCCAGGAATATGATGAAATCCTACCGTCTCTAGGAATATGATGAAATCCTACCGTCTACATGAATATGATGAAATCCTACCGTCTCCAGGAATATGATGAAATCCTACCGTCTACATGAATATGATGAAATCCTACCGTCTCCAGGAATATGATGAAATCCTACCGTCTACATGAATATGATGAAATCCTACCGTCTCCAGGAATCTGATGAAATCCTACCATCTCCAGGAATATGATGAAATCCTACCGTCTCCAGGAATATGATGAAATCCTACCGTCTCCAGGAATATGATGAAATCCTACCATCTCCAGGAATATGATGAAATCCTACCGTCTCCAGGAATATGATGAAATCCTACCATCTCCAGGAATATGATGAAATCCTACCGTCTCCAGGAATATGATGAAATCCTACCGTCTCCAGGAATATGATGAAATCCTACCGTCTCCAGGAATATGATGAAATCCTACCGTCTCCAGGAATATGATGAAATCCTACCATCTCCAGGAATATGATGAAATCCTACCGTCTCCAGGAATATGATGAAATCCTACCATCTCCAGGAATATGATGAAATCCTACCGTCTCCAGGAATATGATGAAATCCTACCATCTCCAGGAATATGATGATATCCTACCATCTCCAGGAATATGATGAAATCCTACCGTCTCCAGGAATATGATGAAATCCTACCGTCTCCAGGAATATGATGAAATCCTACCGTCTCCAGGAATCTGATGAAATCCTACCGTCTCCAGGAATATGATGAAATCCTACCGTGTCCGGGACTCTGATGAAATCCTACTATGGTTCATGTAAACCCTGGTACAATAGAAATTCATCATATTCGTGTAGTTGTTGTTGTTTTCGTACCATGGCTTAGGCCGTGTACACATATATGCAGAGATTATGTGCGGAAACCCGTGCGCAGTCCATAAATAAGTAACAAAAAAAGGGAAAAGATTTGCGCACGTATCCGAATTTCCCCTAATCCGTAAATTGTTATCCTTCTTTCTTTCACTTATTTAGGGGTTTCCGTACGGAACTTACGCGTCTAATGTGTACACGGTCTTACCCCGCCACGTGGGCAGCCACACTCTGACTTCGGAGGATTTTGGAGACTGATGATGTTATGCTAGCAGCTTGCCATGGCTAAAGACAATCCCCGCATAACTATACAGAACATAACATTTTGATGTAGCCTTGGTGTTCCAGCCTATGTCAATTGGTCAGACACAGCCTTATACCAAGGCGACAACTTCGTGTGAAATACAAATATTTCATCAGATTCGTGTGAAATACAAATGTTTCAAGAGATTCGTGTATGGCGGTCTATCTAAATAGTGTGAACGAATAGTAGAACTTCATCATATTCACGTAGACAATAGCATTTCACCAGAATCATGCCTCACAGACGTGACAGTACGACTGCAGCTGGATGTGTGGAGCACGGACTTCACTTCACGAAACAGACTGCAGCTGGATGTGTGGAGCACGGACTTCACTTCACGAAACAGACTGCAGCTGGATGTGTGGAGCACGGACTTCACTTCACAAAACAGACTGCAGCTGGATGTGTGGAGCACGGACTTCATTTCACGAAACAGACTGCAGCTGGATGTGTGGAGCACGGACTTCACTTCACGAAACAGACTGCAGCTGGATGTGTGGAGCACGGACTTCACTTCACGAAACAGACTGCACTGGAGCCACAGCAAAACGACAGCTGGGAATCTGAATCTGAGCTTCACACGTTTTCAGTTGTTGACGCACCCTGGCTAACAGATTCCAGTGATCATCCCAACAGCCGAAGCACATTGAACACTATGGTACAAATGCATCAGCTAGGGATGAGAACATTACGTGTGTGACCGACTTTCATTACCCCGCCACAAGAGCAGCCACACTCCGTCACTGGGAGACAATAATTCTAATGAGCGTGCAGATTCCTTTGGTAGATATTGGTTTTAACTTTTCATGTTCCACACTCTCGCAGTCTGACTGTGTACTAGTCTTCTCTTTTTCTTCTTCTCTCCCCCCTGTGTCACTGGTTTTTGGTTGATCAACAGAACAAGAGGCATAACATTTCTTATGGAAAGATTTGTCAAAATCTCTCTCTCTCTCTCTCTCTCTCTCTCTCTCTCTCTCTCTCTCTCTCTCTCTCTCTCTCTCTCTCTCTCTCTCTCTCTCTCTCTCTCTCTCTCTCTCTCTCTCTCTCTCTCTCTCTCTCTCTCTCTCGTCTGGCTTCCTCTGTTTTCAGGGTTTCTGAGTGGGGTGTCTTTGCCAATGGGCCCTGCAGTCATGAAGAACGGGCTGGTACACCCATGGAAACATTTCATAAGGACTCCTCTCCATTGTATCCGATGGTCACCGGGAGTAGCATATGAGCCTCTGTATACTTCATGGAATGTCCCGTGTGTGCCTGCTCCCCAGTAACACAACACGGACTTCCAGGTCTGGAGCAGGGCTGCTCTCGTGTTAATAGGGCAGGCGTGGCCAGTGCATCTCTGGGTCCCATCAGCACCTTCGGGTGTTTCATTTTTCATTTATTTCGGGGCAGGAATGAAAACAATACAACCACATACACAGTAGAATGCTACACCCCGTCCCTACCTCTTAATTTCAAAGAGGGTGGTAATGATATTATTTAGTTCCCCTCACTACACCGTCTAATAGTGACACTGGGTTAGAATCGCCCGGGGACGGGGTCACAATTACAGGAGGTGACTACTGGTCTGTGTGTGGCCCGATGGATTGAAAGAAAGTTTGTTTAACGTCATCCGGCCTAGAACAGGCACATACGGGACATTCATAACTATCAAGACAGTGGGACGATCCTGGAGGCACTGCAATACCAGAAAAATCCCAAAGTTTAAATTTTTTTATAATCGAGATAGTGTTTTTGACAACAGTTCACTAAAGGGCCCAATGCCTTTCCCCCCTCCCCAGTTTGAAGCCCCTGATTGCACGGCATCCAGTAAATTGCAGTGGTGGCTAGGCAGGCTGACTGGCCTCCCCAGTTTGAAGCCCCTGATTACAGCACGGCATCCAGTCAATTACAGTGGTGGCTAGGCAGGCTGACTGACCTCATGCTGGTAGCATGTGCAGGGGCCATTTGCCAGAAGGTGCTAGCAGCCTTCCTTGTTCCTTAGCTGGCAGGACCTTCTGGCGTGTTCTTTCTGCAGACTGTTACAGTACAGTCAGTGGGCTGTAGGTTTGAACGATGGGGATACTGTTGTGATGTGGGCAAGCGTGCATGCCTACACTTACACGGATAGAACAGGCATACAGTCAGACAGACAGACACGCACGCACGCACGCACGCACGCACGTACACACACTCACACACACACATACACACACACACGCACGCACGCACGCACGCACACGCACACGCACACGCACACACACACACACACACACACACACATTCCACAAACAATTAATGTGAATCCACTATGCTTCGTATTCTAAAACCAATCATGCAAATCAAGTCTGCTTCATATTTGTGTTTCGGGGCTCTATTGTTTCTGTTTGGTGAAGTAAAGATGCACTTCATAAGTTAAAAATCTGCTTTGCTTTGTGTTGGTGTTGTGGTTTTTGTCCTTTGCCGATCTACAAAGTAGATCGCAAAGGAGTATGTTTTCGTTCGAGTTTGTTTCTTTGTTGTCCTTTGCCGATCTACGATCGCAAAGGAGTATGTTTTCGTTCGTTTTTGTTGTTGTTGTTGTCCTTTGCCGATCTACGATCGCAAAGGAGTCTATTTTCGTTCGTGTATGTTTCTTTGTTTGTTAGTTTGTTGTCCTTTGCCGATCTACGATCGCAAAGGAGTATGTTTTTGTTCGTGTATGTTTGTTGTCCTTTGCCGATCTACGATCGCAAAGGAGTATGTTTTCGTTCGAGTTTGTTTCTTTGTTGTCCTTTGCCGATCTACGATCGCAAAGGAGTATGTTTTCGTTCGTTCGTTTTTTTGTTTTGTTTTGTTCTTTGCCGATCTACGATCGCAAAGGAGTTTATTTTCGTTCGTGTATGTTTTTTGTCCTTTGCCGATCTACGATCGCAAAGGAGTATGTTTTCGTTCGTGTATGTTTGTTGTCCTTTGCCGATCTACGATCGCAAAGGAGTATGTTTTCATTCGAGTTTTTTTGGTTTTTTTGTTTGTCCTTTGCCGATCTACGAAGTAGATCGCAAAGGAGTATGTTTTCGCTCGAGTCTGTTTCTTTTTTCCCCTTTTTCTTCTTCTGTCTGTCCCAAGGATATCTTCCGAACCGCTTGACCGAATCGCTTCAAATTTTGTGTGGTGGTGTGTCCCCATGAGAGGAAGGCATCCGCGCAAAACGTTTCGCCGTCCTGACTTTGACCTTGGCGTATGACCTTGAAAACCGAACATCGTGTGTCCCCATGAGAGGAAGGCATCCGCGCAAAAAATGTCGCCGTCCTGACCTTGACCTTGGCGTATGACCTTGAAAACCGAAAATCGTTAAGGGGCCATAACTTCCACACCATAGGTCCTAGAGTCTTGAAAATTGGCATGGAGGTACTTTGGCTTATGGCCGTTCTGTTGAAGATGTTGTTGAAAAAGAAATAAACGGGCGGAAGCGTGGCACCCCAAACCAGGGTGTATGTGTGCTTACGTAGAAAAGTGATGAGGTAAAATATTATGTGGCAAAGCAAGTCGGATATATACGTATAGCACAATTGTATTCATCATGTAAAATAAATTATATGAAAAAACACTGACATACACATGCGCAAGTATCATACCAGCAATTCACACAAACATAGCCAGCCATACACATAAATATGATACTCGGACACGTACGTTATACACTCATAAAAACATGCACATGCGTACACACACACACACACACACACACACACACACACACACACACACACACACACACACACATATATATATATATATATATATATACGCGCACGCGCGCGTGCGGAGCTAGTTGGTTGCGTGAGCATCTGTGCTAATTTCCTTGTGTGTGTGTGTGTGTGTGTGTGTGTGTGTGTGTGAGAGAGAGAGAGAGAGAGAGAGAGAGAGAGAGAGAGAGAGAGAGAGAGAGAGAGAGAGAGAGAGAGAGAGAGAGAGAGAGAGTTTATATGCGTGCATGTGGGCGTGTATGTATGTCTGTGCACGCGCGGATTATGTATGTGTATTTGAATCTGTGTGCATGGATGCGTATGATTTGTGAGTGTGTTTCTTTCTGATTGTAAAGATAACAACAAGCAAATGAATCACCACAAACCAAGGTCACTAATTTAAAAACGAAAGAACTGAAAACGAAAAACCTTCAATGGGCCTCATCAACCAGCTTCTCCATAGTACCCCCAGCTCAACACCGTCTTTCACTATTAAAGACCCACTCGCACTTATTTCACCTTCATAATTATTCTGTCAAATAACAAATAAATGCCAATCTGGAAGCAACTCACTATAAAGAGGAAATAAATGACACTCCTACAGGTAAAGAACACGCACTCCATTGACACTGCCTTTATCGACACACTACTTTTGTTCGTCGTCCCTTTCCTTCCGTCTTATCGACAAGTTATTTGCTCATCATCATTGTCCTTTGCCGATCTACGATCGCAAAGGAGTCTATTTTCGTTCGTGTATGTTTCTTTGTTGTCCTTTGCCGATCTACGAAGGAGTATGTTTTCGTTCGTGTATGTAACTTTTTTTTCTTTCTTCTGTCTGTCCCAAGGATATCTCCCAAACCGCTTGCCGAATCGCTTTAAATTGTGTGTGGTGGTGAGTCCCCATGAGAGGAAGGCATCCGCGCAAAACAATTCGCCGTCCTGACCTTGACCTTGGCGTATGACCTTGAAAACCGAAAATCGATAAGGGGCCATAACTTCCACACCGTAGGTCCTAGAGTCTTGAAAATTGGCATGGAGGTACTTTGGCTTATGGCCGTTCTGATGGTGGCATACCGATCAAGCTCAAGGTCAAGGTCAGGGAGATCGGTACGCCTTGAAAGTGGTAGGGGTCTAAAAACTGCTTGATCGAATCGTTTCCAATTTAGTGTGGTGGTGTGTCACCATGAGAGGAAAACATCCGCGCATAAATTATTGCCTTCGTGACCTTGGCGTATGACCTTGAAAACCGAACATTTTTAAGGGGCTATAACTTCCACACCGTTGGTCTTAGAGACCTCAAACTTGGCACGTAGGTTGGCCGTTCTGTTGATGGCATACCGAGCAAGGTCAAGGTCAAGGTCAGGGAGATCAGTAGGCATTGAAAGTGGTAGGGGTCTAAAAATTGTGTTTTCAGACATATTTTCCACATTTGTACTTGACAGAAGCACTTCAGATTGTGTGTGTTGTACTGTATAACCTAGAGTATAGAAAACATGCCAGCATACATTATCGCCATGCTGACCTTGACCTTGAAGTGTGACCTTGAAAACCGAAATTTCCTTCTTTGCGCTATATATTTCTTGTTCAAGCTGTGTCTCGTGATCTAGAAGACAGAATCCCTTCCAATTTTGTGTCAGGATGTGACACTAAGAGTATAACACACTCGTACATAAATTATCCCTCGGAAATGGAATGTCGCCGAGCGGCAGACATGTTTCCGTTTTTCTTCACCCTCCTATATCTCGTGAAATACTGTATAGAATCACTCTAAATTTTGTGTGTGTGTGTGTGTGTGTGGGGGGGGGGGGGGGGGGTGCAAAAAGAAGAGTAGAAGACATTGCAGTACAAATTATACCATGTGGGATTTTAATGTCGCCGAGCGGCAGACATGTCTCTGAGTTAAGGGTGTACACCCCATTAAGGGTGTACATCCCACTAATTAAGGGTGTACATCCCGGTAAAGGAGGGGGTCTAATACTAAACGTAAAAGACATCCTAGCACAAAATGTGCCACGTGGGGCTTAAATGTCGCCGAGTGGCAGACATGTCTCAGTGTTAAGGGTGTGCCCCCCACCAATTAAGGGTGTGCATCCCGGAAAACGATTTGCACCCAGTCAAGGGTGTGTAGGTGCATCACCCAAAGGTCACAAGGAGGACGGGGACCTAAGATGTGACGGGGAAGGGAGGTACAGGGCGGGGCATGTACAGGGCATAACCGACAAAGGACATATCTGCCGCTCAGCGATGCCCTTGTTTCAATATGTCTTTATCGACAAACTGTTCGTTTATTGGTGAAATTCTGCTTAACGTCCTCCGGTCTGGAACAGACACATATGGGACATTAGTAGATATAAAGATGGTGGGAACGATCCTGGAGGCAATGCCCGGAGGCAGTGCAACACCATAAAAGTCCCGAATTTTTAACAATACAGATGTGTTGACTATTTCGTCTCTTTCCGTCTCCGCCTGTCTTTATAGACAAGATAATTATGTGTTCGTTCGTTTCAGTCTGTCTGTTATCGACAAACTATTCATTCGTTCTTTCCTTCTTCCCTGCTGAGCGAAAAGCGAATCTTCTCAGCGCAGAACATGAAAACATCGTGTTCATCGTCAGTACAGGTAGAAAAGGAAACAGAACGGGAGTCAGTACTCAGTACTGCTGCTGATAACTAGACACGGACACATCCCACATGGGGCTGGAAAAGGTTCGGTTTGTTTGTTTTGCGGATTTCAAAACCGGAAATGTTTCAGAAGCAAGTACAGGTCCATATAGCGGGGAGGGTGACCTGCAGAAACTGAATGTGGATCACGATCACGGGAGGCAACTCGGCCAGCTGCTGGTGACATATCAGCAATGGCTGTTTGTAGACGGAACTTTCTAGTGCTGTCCGCGAAGGTATGTCAATGTTGGGTGGCCTAAACTGGTGGGAAGAGGTTGGAAATACCCGTTTACAATGCTACATGTAAAACAAATCCGCGCTTATGAACAACGAAATTACACGCTTTCGGTAAATCTCCCATTCTATCCGCGCTTATGAACAACGAAATTACACGCTTTCGCGGTAAATCTCCCATTCTAACTGAGGACAGCAAACAATGTAAAAGTAGCCTACGTGATCTTATCCAGTGATTATAAGTAAGTAACTCATCGGAAGAGTGCTTAGAACTAAAGGTGCCAAAGTCAGGGAGTGGAGAAGTGCACTTCAGAAGACAAAGAACGATGCCAGAACGTTGGCTGGTCCACCTGATAGGTGGCTGACCATCAGCACAACACCAAGCCCTTGCCAGTTAGCGTCAGTCCTCAACAGCAGGCAGACAACAGGGCAAAGGGTTAGTTTAGTGAGCGTCAGTCCTCAACAGCAGGCAGGCAACAGGGCATAGGGGTAGTTTATACACCCCGTACCCCTCATCACATGGTCGCATTGAAAACGTTCACCGAGAAGCCGTTCTCGGGAAAAGGGATAGAGTTAGAATCAGCCTAGGGCTATTACCATGGAACTGAAAGAACCAGACTTTGAGAATGGGAGTCGTGAACATGAGGGGGGTGGTGTCTAAGCTACAACTTAGCCGACAACCGTTGGTATTCCCAGAACCTCCCAGGGGGTGGGGGTACAATTCTAATTACCACAAGCAAACACTTTCCAACCATCCAGTTTCTGCCACGTGTAATAAGTCCGTAATAAGTCTGTAATAAGTGTAATAAGTCCGTGACATTAAGTGCATGTTTTTGACCAGCATGCGAGGACTCGGTCATTAATGAAGGCGGTGGGTAAATTGTGCCACTTACAGGAGGAGATGGGCAGTCACATTGTTTTTCTTCGGTCAGACAGACAGACGAACTCAGAGGGGTAGAGAAAAAAAATGACCTAGACAGACAGACAGACAGACAGACAGACAGACAGACAGAGGGATGACTGCAGACATCGGCAAACATATGAATAGTGCCCGTACGTGTACGTGTGGCTGGCAATGCGTGTGCACTTGCTCACATGTAAGTGTATCTATATATGTGTATGTGTAGTATATGTGTGTGTTTGTTTGTGTGTGTGTGTTAGTGTGTGTGTGTGTGTGTGTGTGTGTGTGTGTGTGTGTGTGTGTGTGTGTGTGTGTGTGTGTGTGTGTGTGTGTGTGTGTGTTTCATTTAACGTCTATCCACTACATTAGAAAAATCTATCCACTATATTAGAAAAAACCAACAACAAATGTGTGTGTATGTGTAGTGTGTGTGTGTGTGTGTGTGTGTGTGTGTGTGTGTGTGTGTGTGTGTGTGTGTGTGTGTGTGTGTGTTTGTGTGTGTGCGCACGCGCGTGTGTATGTGAATATATATGTGTGTGTGTATGTGTATATATGTGTGTGTGTTTGTGTGTGTGCGCACGCGCGTGTGTATGTGTATATATATACATATATATATATAACAGAATAAAACAGTTTAGTCATTTTCTCCCACAGGGTATTTATTAAAACTCAAGCTTTCGCAGAACAGGCTGCTTTTTCTATAGTATAGCTCTATGGCAAGGCCAAGAATAAAATGCTAACATTCAAACTACAGTACACAAAACACAAGATCACAAAATCACAAAATTCCAAATTCAATCCTAACTAGGTCACCAGTGAAAAGCAAAAAGCATGCAAAAGATTATCTCTCATTAGTACTACTCAGTGTTTCTGAATGCTGTCAAAGCTCTCACGTGCGTTCTCACTTAAAAGGAAGAAAAGAAAAGAAAGGGAAGGTGTGGGGGAGCGAGAGGTGGAGGGGAACAAGAAGAGAGAGAGAGAAAGAGAGAGAGAGAGAGAGAGAGAGAGAGAGAGAGAGAAAGAGAAGGAAAGGAAGAAAGAAGGAAGGGAAGAATGAGGAACGGAAAGGGGGGGGGGAGAGAAAGGGGAAGAGGTTGATAGAGAGAAATAGTGGGGGTGTAAGAGGGAGAGGGAGAGACACAGAGTGGGGAAGAAAGAGAAGGAAAGGGGGCAGACAAGGAAAAAATTTGTTTACACAAATCTCCTTTCAGCATATCCATTATATAAAGGTGCACATAAGGATAAGTACATTCAAAGGTAATGTAGTTAATTATGATAATCAATAGTAACGGAGTAAAACCAACCCAGTTGTTATATCTAGAGAATGACACTTGTATGCATAATTTGATTGTAATATGTAGTGTTATGCTTCCGAAATCATTCCACTTGAAGCACAACATCGTTGGATACAAATTTGTCTATAACATTATGGTAGACTAGTTATATGCTAAGTCTGACATTCTGCATAATGTTTTTTTTATGGGGGAACAAAAATCGACAGGCCAATATTGGTACCATATTCAGCGGTCTAAACCAAAGGACAGACATTGGCCACTCATTGCAGAAAAATGGAATCAGACAGCAATATGAAATCTAAGACGGACCAAACTGCTGAAAGCTGAACCTTCCAAGTACACTTAAATAAATAACCTAAGCAGTACATTTTTTATGTCCTAGCGGTGTGTTTGTTCTAAGCGACTGCAAATATCCTCCATCTCGCGAGACACCATATACTATGCGGTCCCCCCCACCTTCCCCTCCCCCCAACAATACTAGTTGTAAAGTCGCTTATTATACCCATTACATTTTGTCAATTGACAGTTCGATAAATGGGTTATTCATTCAGACGTATATTAAAAACAAAAAACATCGATTTTTGTTCCCCCATAAAAAAACATTATGCAGAATGTCAGACTTAGCATAATCACTAGTCTACCATAATGTTATAGACAAATTTGTATCCAACGATGTATTCCTTTTTTGAAAGGAACACAGAATATTTTTTAACGTTAACTGTTTCTGAAGTTCACAAATTCATACATTAGATACAGAAAAGTTTCATCAATTCGGCATTTCAAATGCAACTTTTTAGTCCTACAGAGTTGTGTGGAGTGGGAAGTTTGGCTTGTGCGGCTGTTATCTTTTTCTGTATTATTTGATTCATCTGTCCTGCACAGCTCACCATCTGATGGTGATCGTTGGTCTATAGGATTTATTTCTTAACTATATTTTTCCTCTTAGAGGACATCCTGACTGGCAGATCCCTAGGATGGCTTCCAACGTTTTGCCTCCACCATAGCATACTACTATTTTTATCCTTAATTTGGATATCACCTCAGTAGTTTGCCCTCTTTAGTCAGGTCTATTAGGTTTTTGAAATTGAAATTTCAGAACATTATTATTTTGTTCATTTTACATAAGCTTTTTACTTTTTCTGGTTTAACTTTGTGCTGCTTTGCTTTTATTGTGGACTTTCGATCTGGTGCAAAGAGGACAACCTTTCTCTTG